>JAHMML010000003.1:3761373-3797589 GCA_020341155.1 Eciton burchellii | reverse complement strand
TGTGTGTGTGTGTGTGTGTGTGTGTGTGTGTGTGTGTGTGTGTGTGTGTGTGTGTGTGTGTTCAATTTTGCTTCTGTAGCGCGACGTCATCGTCGTCATCGTTCGCGCGCACTCTGCAACAATGCCAACGATCGAGATCCCGGCACTGTCTCTATCTCTCTCTCTCTATCATCAACGAGTTCTCCATGCGGACGCGGTTATCCTCTCGTTCTCTCCTCTGTGGTTTCTTACGGGCGGTTAGAATCTCTCCGCACGTGAACTGTCGTTATTTCACGAGCTCAGCAGCCCTTCCTTTCAACCCTTCCGCGAGATAATCGTCACTCGCTCCGGATGGGGACCCTTAGAGGGACTTGCAAGCAGATTCTTTCCTTTAGAAGGAGTCGCGAGCGATCATTCTACGTTTTGCAATGATTATTTTGCTTGATGGGGAGATCGCGCGATTAAACTTGCAAATTTTTCCAAGCCGCCGCCTGATAATCGAATGCCATTCTAGTTGCACTCGACACGTCGATTGATTCGCTCGAAATTGCACTCGCTGCGGAATTGCGCGCGTTGCGCATCTGCGACACTGTCCTTCGGAGAAATTAATGCAATATCGGCGCAAAAGTCGCTAATCTGTTAATGAATCATGCCGATCGATTAGCTTGTCGGTGTTAAAATTGCTAAATATGTAATCGCAAGCGTTATTCGGGCTTAATTAATTGTTTGATACGCTAATAATGGTATACCGGCATGGTTGACGTGCGCGCCTGTACTTGTGTGTCCGTTACTGTAATTTTCTTCCACTTCTTCAATTTTCTCTTCGAAACTCGGTTCTTTTTTCTTCCGAAGAAAAGAAAGGAACCGTAGGAAAGAATTTCCTGCAAAACGCACGTGTCCGATTGGGATATCCGTATATCTGTAGCAGCGTGTAGCGCCGTTGCGCGTAAAAATGATTTATATAATTAATTCCTGCATATTGCTGCGATAATCAGCATAAGATATACAATTATTGGCCACTCCGACGAAACCCGCGTTCCCGTTGCGCGGAATGAATATTAAATATTTCGTTGGAAATAATTTATGCGCGATTCCTCCTGTGTCGGTAATTTCGGGGAATATAAAATATAAATGAAGCTTATAATTGGATTCAAATTGGGGTGTTTCGTTAGGAAGAGCCTATGATGTCCCGTTATCGAATGGCCATCCTCGAATGTTGATTGAGAGATAAATTTATGCATCTTCTTAACAGTAGAAAGCACGATCTACGGTACGACTTCATGATTCAAAGATAACGCTTTACGCGTTTCTACGTTTTGCAATCGCGATAAAACAGGCTATCATTAATAAAGCATCGCATACATCGTCAGGGACATCTTGTATACGCGAAATCATATTCTCAACATTTAACAGAGGATTCGTAAACAGCTTCAACAAAATTACACACGAGAGAAAAGCGAAACTGACCGACTTTGCGTAAAGCATACAATTCTTTAGCTGAAAAAAAAAAAGAAAAAAGAGAAAAACCCGAAAAACAATGTAGATGCGATTATCCTAAGCTCGCAAAATTAGCAACCGATCACGCCGATGCACGATGCACACGCACGCATACACGCATGCGTGAGCTACAGTTCAACTGATCGACCAGCAAAATCGAGCTCTTACGCGTCGAGTTCCTCGACGCATCCTCTCGCGCATCCACTCGCGCGCGAACGTTACAACAACAATTTCAACAATTTTTTTCGATTAGAAAACCGCTCCGCGGTTCTTTCGCCAGGTAATAAAACGAAGCGCGACGCATGGCCCGCTTAAACGCTAACATCTACGACATTTGTACTATTCCGCCGAAATTTACGACGCGCCTTTATTCAGACTCCCATCGCCGCCGGCCGAGGGCCGGGCCGGCTCTGAGGAGGAGAGGGAAGAGAGAGAGAGAGAGAGAGAGAGAGAAAGAGAGAGAGAGAGAGAGCAGTTACGTCTCAATAAAATATTAAACGTGGACGCGGGACGCTGAACGAGGGGGGAGAGGTCTTTAATGTGCCTTCACGCTCGTAACCTTCTCGAACCCCGGGCGCATTTGCATCGAGAATCACTTACCGCGGACGATCTTATCCTCCGCGATGGAGGTTCGAGGCGTCGTCCGCAATAAAACGGATAAACCGACCGATTGATTTCTGATCTCTTCTCTCCCTCCCTCCCCCTCCCCYCCCCCTGCCCTTCTCTCCTCCAGCCACGCCGATCCGTCTTTGACGAGATCGCTCTTCCGGCGCGCACGCCGCACGAGAGGTCGAAGACGAGCGTTTCGCGCGGCGTGACCACTTTGACCTCGCTCTTCTCCGAAGCCGCGGGATTACTTCCGGGATTCCCCTGGCTTCCTTCTTCGTGGGCGGGCGGAAGCGGAAGATGAGAGCCTCCGTCGAAGCCGGAAAACGGCGGATAGCTCCTCTGTCTGCCTCTCTTCGATGGAACGATCGGCAACGATCGAGCTCGGCATTCGGACGGTACGCATCCTGTCCCGTGCGAGAGAAAGACGGACGGAAGCTGAGCTTTGCGTCCATATTGCGGGGGAAACAGTGTCGACAGATGCGAGATCGCGGGGATGCTGCGTCTCGTCTTTAGCGCGCGCGCGGGCATCCCGTTCCCGAATGAAACCAAAGCTCTCATTTCGCGTTGCTCTCGGTTCGGATTCGGTATCCCTGATGCCATCGAGAAACCTCCAAACAAGCAGAGCGACATCTTCCTTGCGTTGACAAAACGAGCAAGAAAACGTTGGAGAAAACGAGCAATACCGCTGATCTGCTCCTTGCGATCCGTTCCGACAAGAGCTCATCGCGCGACTGCCTCCGCTTCTCCTTTCGTGCTGCCCGCGACACATCCGGGAGACGGTTTCCCGCGCGGTTGGCCGACATTTCCGCTGATTTGGTCGTGCGATCAGGTCAATCGCATCAACGATCGAATCAGAAGTGAATCGCTTTAATCGCCGGGGAATTGAAGGCCAGCGATCTATCGGTTATATCTCTTGCTCGCGTTGCTCGCGATACGCTTTCCTGTAATCGTTTCTGTCTGTCTTAATCTTGGGATTTATTTATTTATCCTCTCAACTAGTTATTTATTTATTTATTGTTGCAGATAAGCTGGTTCTAAGGCGATCGATCGTGCGACGGAAGGGCTAAGCGAAATTTCCCACGAAGGAGCAGCTGGACGATGATCTTAATTTTATCGAGCTGCTGCTCGAAGATTGAAAATCTCATCATCATCGATCTCGTTGTTTGCACTTTCCTATCTTACTTTCTCTCTGCCTTGCTCTCGGAATTTATTAATTTTTCATCCCTTGGAAATTTCAACGCGTTACGCGCTGTATTATAGAGAACGCGCTGTGTTATGTGAGATATCTCGCAACCTCGTCGTCAGTTAGGGATGAATGAGGATGTAACTTATGCGAACAGAAGAAAGAGGAGGAAGGCGAGGGAGGAGAAGGAGGAGCGCATCGATGCCTTAGTCGTTTTTTCTAAGTTGTTCCTTGTCGAGCTTAAATTAAACGTTTACAGCGGAGATCTGATTTAGGACCGAAGACGATTTGTACGACGATTAGCGGATCAGTATTGTCTGTGTATTAGGTCCTCGAGTTGTCGCGATATCTTCCAAATGAATGCAATTCTTACAGAATGGAATGATTCCACTCGCTGCATCTCGACCTCGGTTGAGTGTTTCTTAGTTGCTAAAGATAAACGCTCTCATGAGTGACTCGTCGGTGCTTCAAGGCTTGCCCTAATTGCGCGAAGGCTACGCCCCGCTTGTGGAGAAGATGCCGAGTGTCTCCCGGCCGTAATGAGCCGACAATCGCCCCCAAAAGTTCCTAGAAAGTCCGCTGTCATCGCAAGAGGATCATCCACGCCGCAAACCGCCAACTACGATATATACGGTCAATGATGATACATACATTTTCTATTCCTCGCAAACGACCTTCCAAGGTCGCCATAGAAGGGACCCATTTGCACGTTGTGCAACTGCGCTTCACCGTTTGTTCCGCCAACGCACTCGCGGTACAAGCAAATGTAGATACAGCGTGATCAGCTGATCGCACATCTTCGTTCTCCGATTGGCCAGCTAGCTCTTGATTCCTTTGTCCGAGTTCAAGGTTTCCTCGTCGGACGGACGGCAACTGCTCAGAGATTCTTCCTTTTTATTTATCCTTTCTCTCGACGTTGAAATGTGACGTTGATCGCTCGTTCGGCAGCCTGCTCGGAATTAATAATCGCGCCGCCCAATTTACCGACAACTGTGTGTCACTTGTTCGCTGTTGTCGCGAGATTGGTCTCGCGTATACGCGCTACCTGCTCGTTATGATCCGCTCCAGCGAATTGCAAATTAGAAGGGTGCCAAAAGGGGACGGGGAGGGAGAGTGAAAGGCGAGATCGAACTGGCAAGATGTTGCGCCGGTCGCAGCTGGTTTCTTACCGTAACGAGGCGGGGGATTGATCGCGCCGTTGTTCCAGCTTATCGTTAACCCGCTTACAAGTATATCAAGCCACCCCTCCCCCCCCCCATCCACCCTCTCCCTCCCACGCTCCCGCCGGAGTTTATTGCAGCTCGCGCGCGACGCAAATCGGAATCTGATATCCGCTTAATCCGATCCCCCGCGAGAGCTTCCGGCGAATTCTGAAGCTGCGGCGGACACGCGCGCGCGCGCGCGCGCGCGTGCTCTCTCGGGCACCGATTACACTTATAAAATCCAATTGAATCCCGTCGCGTGTCGCCGCGAGAGACCGGAAGGACGCGTTTCAACCCTCACCGAGGGGCCTTCTCGCTTGATATTTCCCTGCGCATTTAGCAATCCCGGCGATTTCGCCACGCGTGCTGCGATCGACGGAGCTCGATCGCTCCGATCATTCGGATCACGGCACTTGTCGTGAAATCGCAGCTCGAATCCGCGATCGAATCCACCTTCGAGAAGTCAAGGATTGTCGAAGGAGCTGCGCGCACGTGCGCGGGGGAAGAAATTAATTTCCAAAAGCAGAAGAGGATCGGTACAAAGCTCGATCGTCCGAATCGGATATCGTCGATCATTCGTTCAGCTTCGACTCGCTCAGCCGCTCAGTGACCTTCGATCGACCATCGCGCGTCGAATGTTAGATAGATCGATCAGCTAGCTCGAGAAGAGCACCCTTGGGACGAGGGTGGCTGATTATCATTCGCAGACGTCGCGGGCCGGCGACGCGTAGCGGAAACGGACTATTGTTGCGTGTACGGTGTGGCTACGTGCTTCGCGCGCTTCTACGACGACCTATCGATCTACGAATGATTTGACGACCGCTAACGCGATCTCCAAGCGTGAACCAGCGCTCGTTATAGGACCTGTTTGTCGGCGGGCGACGCCGCGCGCTGATGCGCGCTCCTGTCCGGCCGGGCACCTGCCAGCCGTGAAAGGATTCGTCGACGTGGATGATTAACCGTTTATATGAATCTATACACCGCCAACACCAGCAGGAGGATGAGCGCAATCGGTGAACCGCGCAGCTCGCTGGCACCCGCGGAAACGCTCGACGCCATCGCGCTCTTGCACGCCTTGGGCGTCGGATCTGCAAAAAGAGAGGAGCAAAAACGCGAGATAAATGAAGAGATCGATAACGCGTGAATCGTAAGCTTGGGCTATGCCGCGAGGGTGATCATCGCGACTGAACATCGCGAATGCCGCGAAGTTAAGAAACAGAGGAAGAAAAGAAGTTGGAACGCCCTGCGATTGATTTCGAGCAAACTCTGATCAGCTGTTCTTGATTAACCGATCGGATCGGATTGATCGGGCGGAATTCGCTGCATCTCAGAAAAAAACTGACAGAGTTTAAAAAGCGTACGTCGATGAAGAGGCAGCTGATTGTAAGCCGATAATGCCGCGCGCTGCCAAGCGCAACGCGTACTAATCTTCGATAATTTCATTCCGAAAATCCGCTTTTCTACACTGAGAGATCAACTTTCGATGCGCAGATCTTTGAGGATAATCGCGAACTAGCTGAAAATGATCGCAAACATCGTAGAACCTTCTCGGTTTCAGGTTTCTCAAATTTACTCCGAAAGAAATCTTCACGAGAGCTTAACGAGAGCGATCTTTAAATTCGCGAGTAATAATTGACGAAGCGGATCCTTTCAGCTGTAACGGCGAGATTTATCAAGAGAAAATGTATTTCTATACATTATTAATCTTATGCTCATAAAACTTTAATGCAATTCAAAGAGACACGCGGGAGCCGCCCATCTTCTTTAAGAATTATCTTTATCATCGTTGCCGGCTAAATATACATCAGAATGGAACTTGGAAAAAAAAAGGAACTTTACGGGAATGAAAGTTCTCCAGCAGATTCGATGCTGCATATCCAACAATAATGAAAAACGACCGCGGGAGGACATTAACGTAATCCTCCATAACTCGAAACATTAAGAGATACACAGAGAGTATCGTTCGAATGGAACGCGCGCTTCGTTTCATGAGAAAGATCGCACCTTCGAACGTGCAAACGACAAAATTCGTGCAACGGTACAACGAGATCACCAGCGAGGTTCACGTTGCTTAAAATACCGTTATTACGTCGCACCGTTGCAGACAGAGAGAAGCGTTTCAATTACGCGTGATTTTCCATTATCGCGGACGCGGGGTCGCGCGCGCGGAAAACTATCGGGAACGCGGAATCGCAACAATCGCTCGAGCCGTTTCGCGAACAATCGCCGCCATTTAATCCGATACGTTCCGTACAAGCAGAAACATCGAGATCATTCGCAGCGGTTCTACATTATCGCGCAATGAAACACGCCGACGCGTCGAATGCGCGGTTCGCCGATGTCGATCGAACGAATTATTTACGGCGAATCATTCGCGGCGGGTTCAGCAATCCGGCAATCGATTAATCGTAACTGCGATATCGTTCAGCTGCGTCGATGTTCAGTTGCAAAATAACACCCGATCGCTTCGCGCGCTTCGGGCTTCCGCTCGCGAGGATGAGAAGGGACGATCACATACCCGGTATGCCCTTCAATCGTGGCAGGAACTCGTTCCAGAATGCGCAGGCCGTCATATGCGGGCCCTTGCCGAGGCCGGACTCGTCCGCGTTCCAAACGTAATACTGCGGATGGTCCCTGGTGTAAGGCGGCCACGTGGTCTCCAGCGTTGGCATCCTGGAAAAGTGATTCGGACTGGTTTACGTCGTCTGCAAGTCGCGGCCGTCCGGGACTCGGATAAATAGCCATCGACAAAATGAGGAAGAAGGAGGAGGAGGACGAGAACAGGCGAAACGAAGAGTAACGAGGAGAGGAATCGCGCCGGCGACTTGGATGCGGAACTATTCGCCTTCAAACGGAATTCAGATGGAATCTCTTTCTCTTTTCTTCCCTCTTCTTCTTCTTCTCTCTCTCTCTCTACATATATATACATATATATATATATATATATATATATATATATATATATCTTCTTCTATATGATGGAGGAAGTGTGGTTCTCTCGGCAAAGGACGTCGGAATCCTCGCGCAGATACAGATACATTTTGTCAGGGGAGAGAGAGAGAGAGAGAGAGGAAGTGCGCGACGTAAAAGCTGCGGTGCATTTCGTACGCTCGCTATCTTTGCGACATTTGCAAAGGGCCGCGTGTCATTACGGTGTATATAGCGTACGCGGCGAGAAATCGGATCATCTGCGGTAGCATTTTTCAGAAAGCGTCTCATGGAGAGCGGCGATGTCCAAAGGAATACTTTCCGCGAGATTCGCAAAATGGAGCGCCCTTTCCGCGACACTTTGATTATTTCGGCGATCAGGAAAGAGCTGAGCGAAGATAGATCCTTCTACCTCTTCCTCGATTTATCTATCGAGTAATCGAGTTATAGTCTGTATTAAGAAAGTAATGGCGAATTATGGTTCAGAATTATCAAAGGAGAATCAATTGAAATTGTTATACCCGAGCGAAACTCGACACCGCTCATCGGCGAACATTTTTTTATCATATATTACGACATTATTATGATCGTGTTGTTATAACATTAGGCTTCACTCACCGATGTAATTTTGATTAATAACATGAAGCCTTTAATTAGTAAGACACGTTCTTATATGCATCAAATGTGCAATGTTATACCGGACTCCGTAGCAGAAAAGCGCAGCATTATCCTCCTCTGAGTGGAAATTGTTTTGTCAGCATCGCGATTCCGTCACGCATTTCAGCGAGAGGAATGTTGAAAGCCATGCTTTGTTTACGACATTAATACTAGAGCATTGTAAGAAGGTACGAAGAAAATTTCGATCGTTACGGCGAGGTCTGAACGAGCGCAACGCGATAAAGTTTATTTAGTAAAGCGATAACGCGGAAAAGAGACTCATCGGAAAATTTCTGTTGTCCTCGTAGGACGATAGCGATATTGCAGATTCGCGCTCTCGAGAATCAAGTGTGACCCGGTGACGCTCTACGGTGACCCCGCTTCTATTACATGCGCGCGTTATATATTAAAGCGCTAGGAAAAAAAAACAGAGAGAGAAAGAGAGGGATAAACCTCTCTCAGATATCGCAATAGGTCAATCGAGCGTCGAAAGGGAAATAAAAAAAAAAAAAAGGAAAGAAGAAAAGGAAACGTATCTCGCTCGCCAAGTGATATGTCATAATAATCTTAAATCCCGATAAATCTATCTTGCGACAGGAAACCGCTTCTTCTTCTTCCTTCCTTTTTTTTCGGAAAGTTGATAGAACTTCACGTGGAAATTCGTGTAATTTCGTCGCCAACATGCCGGAAAGGTTAAAATCCCGTTAACTTCGCGATCGATAATCTTCGCAGCTAATCGATTCATTATTTTAATGTGCCGTTGAAATAAAAATAGCGAATCCGTACGAATGCGCGAATCGTAATCGCGTACGATATTTTACGATGCGTTAATGCGTGAGTCGAATCTCATTAAATATCATGGATATTACACGTAAAATGAAATCGAGAAAATACATTTATCTCGTTTAATTCTACGTTTAGCCGATAGCGAAGCGCTATCAAGCGCTTGATAAATTTATATTCCATGTTTAATCGAGGATTCAATTGAGGATTTAATTATCTTAGACACTTTTTTTCTAATATTTTATTCATTAAATCCGCCTAGAAGGGAGATATAGCGAGTTTTCGGCACTTTCGCGAAAGCGCAACATCTCCTTAAGAATCATCCTTTTTTGGGAAATCACGATTCCGACACGTTTATCGCGTTTTGACAAAACGCATTGGACAACACGCATTCGTTTCGAAAATTAACGTCAAAATGTAAATTACGGTTGCAGGCGCACAGAAAATTTCGGAAAATGAGAGATCGATCATTTGATCACGTCAACGTGATTCGACGGGCGAAAACGCTAATATAATTTCTGTATCGCGTTTCTTCCGCTTTCGTTGCATTCGAGATTAGTTTGCGGAAAATTATTTTCGCCGCGCCGGGTTGCTCGATGTCGCGGATTTTCATGCCAACAAATGGAAGTTTAGGTTTGAACGTGTCAGCGAATTTCTGGCGGGCTTACTCTTTTTCACAGTTATAATTTGAATTTAAATTAACTTCGTTTCACGCATCAGCGGCCGCGTCTACGCACGCTGGCGCACTACCGTGATGTATTACTTACATTTACAATTTTACATAACATACTACATGAAAATACCAACATGTCAATCGTAACGCACGCGAATTCCTATTAATTCCATCACCCTTAAATATTCAATCATTTTACGCGTTATGCTCGTAAAGTCGATCGAATATTTATTTCTGGATAGTAAAATGCGATGCGAGGATCCAATGAAAGCACAAGATGATTACACATAAACGTTAAAATACATATATACATGTATAAATATAAATATCGTATTATTCATTAATTATATTTCTATTCGATTTTAGGATATGCGTGACTTATAAGTTGACAATTCACTGAGAGTTACAAACGTGTAATTAGCACTCGCATTTGCATATTATTATCATGGCAATGCGGCGATCGGCGATTTTGTTATTTTTTAATCGCGTATAAAATTCTGATCTTATAAAAACGCAATTTCCATTTCAAGTTTTGGAGACGAATGAAAATATTCGGAATGTTAATTTTAACCATTTTCATATAAAACTAATAAATAAATATAAATTAATAAATATATATATATATATACATATATATAAATTTATATATATAAATTCTGTCGCGCATTATGCCGCGAGTGAAATATTTCTTCAAAGAAAACTTAATGAATCAGACCGCATATGAGTGCGATACGTAAAAACGTACATTCGCAGGAAATTAGCTTGTAATTTAACGTGAAATTCGGGTCTCTATCGAGAATTGGCGACTCCATTAGGCAATCTTCGCATTTGCATGTATGATTTGTGGCCTTCGACTCTAGCAAACTAGTCGTCAATGGAGAGACATAGGCATTGTCCTTGACAGAATTGATCCCGCTGTTCTCGCCGCGCGAGGTGTAATATCGTAACTTTGTTAAGAATATTATCAGCCTTCGCATTGAACTTTATTAACTGTCTGTACAATTGCCGGTATGCCTGCGTTGCACAATGCGAAATGCCTCGAATCGCGAAAGTTACGTGGCACGTGAATAGCTCTAAACAATTTCCTAGAAGACTCTGGAAGACGACTGCTCTAGTTCGAAAACGAAAGAGAATTTGGCAGAGCGTTCAGAAGGAAAAAGCGTACCGATAATTATCCAATCCTTCTCTTCTCACATATATACACACGTACACGCGGCGTCCAATATTTCATCCAAAGAAACATTTCGTCCAAAGGATTAATTAAAGAGAAGAGAGAGCTTTCTCTTCGAAAGCGACGCGACACGAAAGCGCGCTTCGCATCGTAGCGACGAATGCCGCGCGTCTTACTTACCCTGTATACGCGAATTGCGAGAAGTGCCTTATTATTCTGTAGGACAGGTCCCGCTCTTTCTCGTTGTACGTCAGACTTTTGTTTAACGGATGCCCAAAGACGTATTCCACCTCGTCGCCGTGCATCACGCCCATCCATTCGCCCCACACGTTCGTGCTCGTCCTCTGCAACATAACGCACGTGTCGTCACTCCCTTGTTAATCCCGCGATTGTCACTACATCAGGGAAAGAGGTCTAGCTTTGGTATGAAACGAGCAAAGCGTATGAGAACGGGGAACGCGTGAGACCGGCGATCTAAGTTGGCGTGCTCCGCCATTGCTGCCGAACTCAATTGGCCGTGTAATTTCGACATTCGAATTTCTGCATTCGCGGACGAAAATAAGGCTATACAGCTGCTATATAGAACCGACAGCTGACATCTCCGGCCTGTACCAGGGCGGGATGAAAGGCGAACGGAAACGCGAGTTCCGTTTCCTCAAAGAGCTTGGAATGAGTCCTCCCTTAAATGTAGTTCGATGCCTCGGCCCTCCCCTCCCCTTCCACGGCTCGCTAATCCACGGCTGCGGATGTTATCATATTAAATATCTCATCGAATTTCCAGCAGCCACGATCCCTCCCCCCTCCTCCTCCTCGCTCCTAAGCGGGGTCGGACGCGTAGCGCTACGCTGTCTTTCTTTTTTTCTTTCTTCTCGCGAGGGCAATTTCACACGCGCCTCTTCGTCGATTCGTCTGGCAACGTTTAATTAAAATGCTAAGGCGCGCGCACAAAGAAAGGACCCGCGGACCGCCCTTTATTACGGAGTCAGCAAAGCGATCGAGATCGCAATCGACGCGTGCGATCGATTGGATATCGATCTCGGATCGACGCCGCGGACGACTGAGTCGCGATGAGCCGAAATGGACTGAGGAGAAAAAAAGGTAGGGAAAAAAAAGAGATAAAGGGGATGGGGATGCTGCTCCTTCGCGCGGCGGAGGCTTCGTCTCTAACCGTTGAGCAAAGCCGTTATTAAGATTACGGCTGGCGCGCATGAATAATGACATCCTCTTTACTTCCAGCAGCGCCCAGGAGAGAACCGAGCGCCGCTGCTGATAAATTACCTTCTCCGCTAATTGCTCGTGCCTCCGTACCGCGGCATTTCGCTTACGTGCGTTTCACGGCCCAAGGACTCGCGATGAAGACAGAGGGTAGCGAGAAAACGGAAGGGATGAGGGGAGAGAGAGAGAGAGAGAGAGAGAGAGAGAGAGAGAGAGAGAGAGAGAGAGAAAGAGAAAAAGGGGTGAACGAAAGCAAAAAAGGAACACGAGCGAAAAGTGCAATGCACAGGATAGCGGGCGGGACGGAAAAGGACGGAGGAAGAATGGAGGACGGTGAAAGCGATAGAGAGAGAGAGAGAGAGAGAGAGAGAGAGAGAGAGAGAGAGAGAGAGAGAGAGAGAGAGAGAGGGAAGAGAAGAGCAGGTGTCTGCGCGCGTGAAGTGGAAGAGGGAAAGAAATAGAGTAGAATGAAAAATAGGAAACGCGCGGAGTAAATGGTTGGGGAAAGTGCGGGAGGAAAAGATGGCGGGCGCGGGGGGGAATCGTCGAGAGCATAAGGACATGAGGAGCCGGGGCGGAGGGAGGTGCGATCAAGGAACGGCCGTGGATTAGATAAAAGCGCCATTTTCATGGAAACTTCGTTCGCGAGTTGATAGACGCGGACGGGGTTGATATCGCGGGGGAAGAGAACGGGGAACGGGGAGTAGAGTGGAGAAGAAGTGGGATAAGAGGAGGAGGCATATAAGATGTACAGGGATGTTTTACGATTTCATAAGCTTTCGAGGGGAACGGATCGCCGTCCGCTCAGGCAAATCGTCGTCAGTCACGATCGACAAGCCGAAACGTGCTCTCTTCCGCTCCCATCCCCTTCCCCCTCCTCCTCCTCCGCGCCGTCATCATCCTTTCCGGTGGTTCTAGTTTCGCTGGCAGTCGCGCGCTACGTGCTCGACTGTAACGCTTTTAACAATTTATCACGGTAACTCAATCGCAGTTATGGTACGCTTGACCCCCCGTTTCTGTGCGAGGACTATCGCCGCCCACGAACGGCTCGAGTTCAGCAGCATAAAGGGTGGTTTAGCAAACTTTAATCGTAGTTTAACTTCCCCCGTATCTCTTGCGAGTCCTCGAGTTCCGGCGAGTGGACGGCCACACACGAGGAATCAGTTAAATTATAGCCAGAGTTAAAGCTCCATCGATGTTGGCGAAATCGATCATAAGCATGAGATCGAATCGTCGTACTTTATTCCACTTTATTCCGGCAGCAAATGTCGACGATCGAGGATCGTCCTGCATCGGCGAGCATCCGTTGTTTCGTTATATTATTTCATATCTTTAGATCATACTGCGTATTTGTGTTATACTATGTTTAATTAGCGCGACTGCACGCTCGTACGGTATTTACATATAACATATAAAATGCATTCGATAAAGCTCGCTATTATTATTCAACAAAATTGGGTTAAATGTAGCATGTCACGAACATTACAACACGAGTACAGCAAGAGTATACCGATTACTCGAGATATCGTTAAGCCTCTTATTTCCCGACAACCGATCTCCGATACTGATATCCGCATTTGCGATAGTGATACATTCATCATACGCCGAAAGAAATCGTGGCGGCAGAAATGATAAAGATCAACGTGACGAGTCGATAACGGGAATTCCTTAAGCGGAATAGGAATTCCATTCGATTCTGAATCTTTGAATGTTATTATCGCATTCCCATGCTTCAAGTCCAACTCGATTTCGGCGGCTTGGTCAGCCAACGTAATTAAACCGCGCTCTTTTCGATAAAAGTCGCGCCGCGCCCCTAACGGCCATCTATCTACCCCCTATTCGATCCTCCCGATCGAAGAATCCGCAGTCGAACGGGGATGAATCGCTAATCGCGATCTTTTTGCGCGAGTTTCTATCGAACTCCCTCCCCGCATCGCGGGGAAACGCGATCTCGTTTTGCGTTCGTGTTTTCGTGTTTTTCGTCGATACATAACCTCACTCGGAGGGCCATCGCTCTCCCGGGAGGGCGATCCGCGCGCCAAGTTTTCATTTTTCATTTATTCACACCGAAACCATACTCGACGCGAGTTCCTCGCCACTTTCGACGCAAACATCCCCGTGGCTATCGTAGCATCGCCCAGGGGGTTCGGGGAACACACCCCGCTAGGAGGGGTGCCTCACATCGCGTTTGGAATTGCGCGATTTCCGGAATACAAGAGCGAGGAGCCAAGTCCAAGCCGCGAAGAAAGCGATAGATCGGCGGGCGTTTATTCGTCATTGAATCGACCAGCAACCCTTATCGCGATAACACGTGCGATATTTCGCGCATATTTCCGGGAATATAGGAACCGCATCAAGGAACGCTCTGAGCGATTGTGAGGATCGTTTTGCGCGCGAATTTCGGCGCGTCACCGATATTTTCCCGTCACGAGGGACCAGATCTCGCTGATGATTCATTCTGTCCCTTTTCGCAATCTCGTTCCCGCGGACTCCTTCGTGCGTTTTCTGTTATGTATCATCTACTTATCGATCGCGCGATGCTCGTGATCTAAGCGATGCTCGTTTCAACACGGATGGACCTAAACGAAAGTTTTCCTTCCGCGAGAACGTCTCTCGCTGAGATATCACTGTCATCTGTTATATTTCGTATTTTTACGCGGACGGTAGAAGCAAAAAAACCGATACTTTCGAAAAGGGCGAAAAAGGTCTGCGAACGAATTTTGTCAAATAACGAAATGGAGAGAAGATAAAAGAAATCCTCGATTCGAAACCGCGATAGAAAGAAGTAATTAGAGCACGGACACATGTATACACACACACGAGCACGCGAATAGTGCAGGCGTCGCGATGACGTTCCGATCCGTCTCGTGTCTTCGTCGACAGCACGATTATCTTCGTGCGGCTTCGCACAACAGTGTTAAACTCAAATCAAAGGAAACAAATCATCATTACGTTCCGTTTCCTCGAATTCTCGAAGCACTGCGGTTTTCCCGGCTCTCCCTTTCTCTCTCTCTCTCTCTCTCTCTCTCCCATACTCCCTATCTGCATTTCTCTGCCATTATGGCTTAGCATTCTCACGCAAAGACGTCAACTGCAGAAACGAATCGTCGCGTTTAAATAATTTTCAATGAACGTTCGGCCACGTGTGCTTTGTATTCGCCGAAAGGGAAGTAAGAGAATAAGAGGGCTATTATGTAATCCGAGCGCTCTGTATGTGTGTATGTGCGTGTGTATCGCGTGCATGATTTTAATTCTTCAAAGGGGAAAGGAATGATAGCGCGAATTATCACGTGGAAGAGAAATCGCAATGAGCTCGCTCGCGGTGATACTGACAGCTACATTCCCCAAAGATTTTTTTATTAAAAGATATTTTTTACTAAATAAGGGCTCCTTTCCGTGCTCCCTTGCACAGATTTCGTTTAATCTCGCATCTCCATATTAGAAACTTTGACAAAAAATAGTAACGACTTCCCGTCGAAACGAGTGATGCGCGTTCGACTGGCGGCGTTAAACACACAGGGCGACTTTTCCGAGCTGAAAGAATAATTGTTCGGACTTTGGCGCCGCACTCTTCAGATCAGAGCCGCGAACAAGCGACAATCGAGATGTGGCGAACTATAGTCTGCCGGTCTCAGACAGAAATCGAATAGCTCGGGGCAGAGCTCTAGTTCTTTTATCGCGCCAGCGGAAAAGCTTCGGCATTTCAGCGACGATTACAAAACGCGGCTTTTTTTATCTCAACCCTCAACGATTGCCGCTAATGGCCAATAATGACCAATAAGACGGCCTTTGTTCTAATGCAGTTCCAGTTGCTTACACGTGCAAGGAGACAATACTTTTATCACGAAACTCTAATGGATCCACTTCGTGGATTTCTTCCACGACAGATGTATGTCCCATCAACGGATCATTATTTGTCTCCTTCATCTTCTTCTTCTTATAGGACCATTTTCTGTCTTTCATCCAGTGCACCTGCTCTTCCGTGATGTTGATGTCCAACTTCCGCACCAATATTTTGGAAACCGTCCAGGTGACCTAGAGATGTCTGATTTCTCCTCTTTTGCGATTTTTGCAAGCCGATTATCATTCATTCATTATATGATCTTTCCATGCTCCTTTCCTGACTTTGGCTCGTGTTATGACATCTTGGATCTCGCAGAAGTTGCGGATATCCTCGTTGTAAATTTTATCCCGCAGAGTGTCGCCAGTGATGCACGTCTTCATTTCCGTTGCTCTTAGTAGAGATTTGGTGTGATGCTTGTTTCCGCTCTTGTTTCTTGGTGTAAGTCATTGAAGCTCTCACGCAAGGTCATCTCACTTTTATATATCCTTATTTTGCTTCTTAGGCTCACACTTGTTTCGCCAAATTATATCGCGATTGCCGGACATCATGGCTGCTTTGATGCATGGCACCTTTGTATTGTTTGTTTATTAAACAAAATTCAACCACAGGATATTCATCTTACTCAAATTCCACATTCAAATCCATATTCCAGCATCCATCTCCTAAATGTTAGTTCGACGGCCTCCAACCAGCGTTGATCGACTGGCGAGTGTCCAACAGTAACTCTCAAGAAAACCGCAGCGTTTGCAGAAATTGTTCACGAACACGCGATTGCGATTGTAATGCGTTCATGAGATCCGGATCTGTTAGACCCTGCGGATCCCGTTGATCGAGGAACTTCCGAAAATCCTTAGCGAAGTTTGCGGATAATAGGAAGCAAAATCAGAGAGAGCAAAATTCTGAGCTGTAACTGCTTCGCGGAGAGCCGAGTTCACGTTTTAAGACGTATGGCGCCACTTCTCAACTTGAACGTCGCGGTATCAGCTATCACCGGGAATTCAATAACTCGCTACGTATAGTCCGAATTGAAACATCTCTGAAAAACGAACGGAAAGAGATAGAGAGAGAGAGAAAGAAGAAGAGAGAAGAAGCCCAGACTTGCTTGCCGGTTTAAACTGGATTTGGCGCGCGGCCGCGCGCCACTTATCGCTAGATTCGCTGATAACCGCGAATCAATCCCGGCGTGAATTTTTTATCCGTGAACTCATCGCGATTATCCATTGGCAAGGTTTCCCTTCATCTTCGCGTGAGACTTCATGAAAAGATCATAAATGTATCGGCACGACAATTAGAACGTGTAAAAGAGACTACGGGCGAGATAGAGACTACGGGCTAAATATATAAAGTCTAAACAAATATCGCTCTTTCGTTCAAGTTCTACTTTATCTCACACTTGGAAATAATAATTACGTGTTCAGCGAAACAGCGGCAACAATGCAACATTACAACTCTCCACAGTCATCATTCGCGCTATCGTAATAAAAAGCAAACGCGGAGGGGGACTTCCCTTTTCGGGGAAGGGGTTGGGAACCATCGAATCTCTCTCTATTGGAGACGGGAGGAACGGTAAGAATTGAATGAGAATCGCGAAAGGAGGAAGCCGAGCTTGCATCACGAAATTCCAACATCGTTTCGTCATCATCAATCTCCGGTTTCCCGCTTAATAATCTGCTGGGAGCTCGCTAAGCGGGATTTTGCATCGAAGCAAGATAAACGAGGCTGCTGAAGGGCGGACAGCCGCGAGCTGACCGCGGCGCGTATGCGATACGCGCGCAACGCCGGCCGCGCATGAGTTTGCATTTCAAATAATCTCGCTAGCCGCGAGGAGGCGGACGGTAATTGCGCCCGGCGTCATGAATGCGCACAATTTGCCGCATTTCTGGATCCAAACATTATGTCGCGATGACACGCGGGGCAGAGGGCGCGGCTCGGAGTATTGTCCCCTTCGAGCGTCGAGGCGGGCCACGCGAGTTCATCGAGACAGACAAAGCGCGATCATGATTTTGCGAGCTGTTAATAATCGTTTGCGATGCGCCGTTTCATCCGCGCCGCGAGCATCGCTCGAGAGAGAGAGAAAAGCAAAGAAAAGAAACCAGCGAGAAACGGCGTTAACGACGCGTTTATCGCTCCGTGTCGTGACAACGAGGATTGTCGACTGAAGGGGAGGTAAAACACCGAGTCGTTACGTCGGCGTTTATTTTCAGGCTGGTCGCCCGACCTCGAGATGCATTTCTGCGCTTTCCCCGCGCTCCCTCGGCCATATCCGTCGTGGAATCTTCTTACCACACTGACATGCATGCGGCTCGATCTGCATAATACATTCGCGGTAACTCCCCGGTCTTATAAAACGTCGTCCCTTCAGCTGGGAGGCTTGGCGAAACGAACTCGCATCGCGATAAGACTAATGACGCCGGAAGTATCGATTTATGCGACGCAAACGGAGCGATTCGCTGCACGCGATGGCACGATTAAAGTTTTTAGTATCTCATAAAATTCTGACGAATATCGGAGAAACATTTCTCGGACATTCGTCGTCTGAATTCTCTCTCAAGGAATCCTCCTCCAATTCCTTGTAAACGGAAGCGGAATTCGATCTTTCATTTTTACGCGAATATCAGGTTCCGCGATTGCGGAAAGGGGGAGATCCCCTCGCGCGTGGAAAGTTATTTCTATTTCTATTTTCATGCGCGCGCGCGCGCATGCGGATATTGAGGCATTCGTAATAATCGCGAATGGAATTTCGACATTTATGCAAAACCACAGCGCGGCTCGCACGGAGACATCCGAATGTCGGTTTCAAGATCATCGAGTACGTTCGTTTCATCACTTGCACTTGCGGGGCGGCTTACAAATCGCGTATCGATCGCGATAAATCGACGCGCGAAAGGACAGTTTTCTTCGTTCCATCTCGTGCAAATTGCAACGAATCGTCCGAGGCGATCTATCGATCTATCGCCAACGATGGGTTATCGATCTCAGCGATCGTTTACCTGCGTGAAGAAGTAATAGTAGACCTTCATGCCGCGATCGGCGAACAATTGCGCGAAATGAGTGGACGGACAGATGAAGAAGTAGTCGCCCACAATCTCCGCTATCGCCCTCTGATTCTGGAAGCCGTTTTTTATCTGATCCCAATTGGTATACTGGAACAGAGAGAACAGAGATAAGTGCTCGTCACGAGTTGTGCTCAACGCGTTGATCAACAAATAACGCAAATTCAGCGCGA
This sequence comes from Eciton burchellii, assembly GCA_020341155.1. Lineage (NCBI taxonomy): Eukaryota > Metazoa > Arthropoda > Insecta > Hymenoptera > Formicidae > Eciton > Eciton burchellii. Next base: position 3,778,622 of record JAHMML010000003.1, on the reverse strand, counting down.
TCGCTTCGCTATGTTTTCTACCGCCTCCCCATTACGGCGTCTTATAATTTCAAAAGAGCGGAGAGGAGAAAGAGAGGAAGCCATCTCATTTTTGTCTTGAAACGTCGGAGCGTCATCACGAGCGCGGGAGGAGGTTCAAAGATACTCGGCAAACGGAAATTAAAACGGAATGTTTAATATTTTCCCAGCGGCGGGGATAAAGACACAAGAAGGCCGTCCATAAATTATATATCTCGTACACGGCGAGCCAGTAGAAATAAATTATTTCCCTCCATGTTGCTCGCAACTTTTATGCTCCGCCTTCCGTCTCTTCTCCAGCTCATTGCTCTAAAGAGCAAATAATTTTTCTAGCCGTGCGCGATGCCCGCATTAAAAGAGATCACCAAAAGTGATCTGCCGATCGAATCGCTTTGTTCTCGAATCCTCGCGATCGTGGAACAGGAAAGCCCGCCGCAAGCTCGATCGCTGAATCGCGCGCGTGGAGAGATCAGATGAATTCATCAAAGACACGGCGAATGGAGGGGGCAGCAGCGAGATGACCCGACGACCTTTATGCGTACCATGCGTTCCTATCGTAAACGAAAGCCCATCGGTACGGCTGGCGTGCCTTGTTCCGGTATACTTAATGAAACGTACATGGAACTCGAGGTTTCGCGCAGCCATGAAACGATCCTTGACAAAGTAACTTTGACGTGCCGTTCTGCTGATCGGAAAGTAATTAGCGGTCGGCCAGCAGAATGGGGTCTCTTTGAAGAGTGACATTACCCCGAGTACATAACGATATCGATTTTCCGCAGCCCGTTCCCGCCGGCATCAGAAAACCTGTTGGTAGCATCGCGTCCGTTGCAGGATTCCGTTCAATCCGCTCCGTTAGATAATTTGCCGCGACGCTCATCTCCCCTTTTCCTTGTCGAAAGCTTCCCCGTAACGTGGACTTTTTAATTCTTTAAAAGACCCCTTTAGAAAACCGTTCTCCAAATTCGACTCCGTATATCTTGCATAAATACGTGGCACGAATATTCGAATGCAAATCGAGAATTGACGATAACCAAGCGATTATCGCAGAGTCCAAGTCGTGATAACGCCGTGATAACGCGCCACGTGTATATTAGAAACGATTATTCGACAATCTTGTGTGGCATGTGAGCCATTGGTCGCATTCGCAGATCTGACTTGCGCGCGCGCGAGATTGAACTTTGAGCGTCCAGTTTAAGTATTCTGCGTCTGCTGCGCGCAATAATACGTAAACGTGACTCGCAGATATGAAAGGAAATGTGAAATCGTGCGTATGAAAATTCGAGGCTATACATAAATTCATCGATATGCGCTCTGCGCGTTTAGAAAAGGTAATAAAACTGCGATGCTACTTACTCGTTTCCTCAACGAGTCGAGGCTAGCGATTTCTGGCGGGAAGAGGACGTCGAGAGAGCTAATCTTTCATCTCTTCGACATCTGTCGGCGTGCTATTTGCGATTCGTATTATTCCTGAACAATTTTCTTGAATAATCTTCGTTTAATCGTTTCACGATCCACGTGAAAATCGATTATCGAGTCCTCAAACGTCCTCAAACGATCATTCTCGTGATGACATCACGAAGACATCAATTCCGATCGCGCTCCTTCATGCTTCTTTCTACCTTGAAGCTTCCCTTTCCCCGTGGAGGGGAAATTGCCATTCCCCAATATGACTTTCTAAACGCGTTTCGGCTAATCGTTCGCGTTTGATACTCTGCAGCGTTGTTTTATGAAGAGACTGCTCTCGTTCAAAAGGATTGCTGTTACGCGCCAGTGGAAACGGCGAACAGTGTGCTGGCAATTGAAATATTGGATAATTCCCGCTATTGGAAAAGCACTTATGATGCCCATCGGACTAATAACAAGTAGATATACTCGTGTAATCGAACTTCCGGTACACGCACACGGAGCACATTTGTCACTCCGCGTACCGTAATGTGTCAGGAGTCGCCTGAGCCTTTTCAGGTTTCGATTTGCTATTTCTCTGAGCGGAATGTGAGATTTGATTTAACGATCGCTTGACACGAAAAATTGAAGAGACGTTCGCACGTTAAGCTGGCGATTGCTTTAATATGCGATATTGTGCAAATGATGGAAGAAGAACGTTTAATTTATTATCTCCGAGTCTCAATCTTCTTCATCGAATTTTTAATAAAAGCTTCATTCGGTATCAATGCATTATTAAGAGAAAATTATTTAACATTATTCAACGTTATTAAATTGCCAGTCAGAATGGCTCGAAACAGATCAATCGATTCAATCAAAGAGTCCGCGAGAGATCGTACGATTTCCGAACCGCAAATGTGACAAGGACGAAACATTTCTCTCCGAATGTCTTCAGAGATCATTTTTCTATGGGCAGAGAGACGAAATAACCGAAAGGAGCATATGTACGTGTGAAAGAGCGCATTACGTCGAGCGGCACTTTACATCGCGCATTTTATATACGCGATTTCCGCAATCGATCGTAATTAAAGGAAAACAGAGAAGATTATGAGGAAATTACTCGAGAACAATGGAGAAACCTGAATAGCACGCTGACGAATATCGGAAGGAGACGATATTTGCTTTCTCAACGTTCTCTGTTATTCGAGAAATTTCCCACTCGGTAGCTCTTCTTCTTAACGACTGAATAACATCATCGTTCCGTTGTTTTCGTTTTCAAACGCGTAAAATGAATGCCGATGAATTTATTTCTATCTAATTTATATCTATCTACATATATTCCCATCGCTTTTCATATATACCTGTATAATCTGCATATTGTACTTTCTGCTTGATGCGCGCGCGCACTTGGAGAGAAAGAGAGACATTTCGACAAACGCCCGGCTCGCTTTTTGCGCGCGGAAATAATTTCTGCCGCACGCTAATTCAGTTTGCGCGATGACAGTCGATAAGCGTATTAACAATGCGCAAATCGAGCATTAACGATAATTCGTTTGCGCCACGGCGGCGTCGCAACGTTATACGCGGGCTATGCCGTTATTCTCCCTCCCTCTCTCTCGCTCTCTCTCTCTCTCTCTCTCTCTCTCTCTCTCTCTCTCTCTCTCTCTCTCTCTCTCTCTCTCTCTCTTCTCCGCACGACGATCGTGCATTCAGCCACGTGAAACGCATGGTCATAATAACGCGCGCCGCATATTCCGGGAAATAAGGAGCGCGCCACCGTTGGAAGCTGCATATGGGTATCCCATAAATTACTCAGGACTCGCCCCCAGCGGCGGCGGGGCGCGTCTGAATTTTCCGGGGACAAAAATGATTTTGGCAGAGATACGGGAGCTTTCGCAGCCGGGTGTAATAAATCGCGCTTCGCCGGTGAGCGAAGCGCGTTAAATTAGCGCGCCGCAGTCTCGAGTTGCGTGTGGCGGATCACAACGGGGCGAATTAACAGCGATTACTGGAGCAAACAAAAAGTCGGCACGATTCGACGACTCGTCGGTCGTACGAAGCCGGAGAAACGGCAAAAGTTGTGAATTAAGCACAACAGACTAACACGTAAGCAACGTAAGCAGCGCGTTTAAGCAGCACGACGCTGAATTTCGTTGACGAGACGAAGTCGACGCGCGGGCACCATCATCCCCCTCCCCGCGCGCGAGTTCGCCCGCGGAGTGAACGAGTCGCACGCCTGCGACGCATGACGGGGTGCAGAATTACGTTTCGCTCGTTATCGTCGAGAATCAACGGGATCGATAAACGTTAGCATTATTCTCTGCCGGGTGAAACAGAGAAATCTGGTTCCGCCAGCTGTCAAAGAGGGCGCGGGGGGAGGGGTGGGGGGACAGGAGAGGTCAGGGGGCGGAAGGGAGGCTCTTTCGGATTGAAGGGAATTGCGGTTCGCGAACAATGTTTCGGAAGACGGAAACGCCGTCTAAGGAGCCGCGCTGTTTGGGCGGAAAAAGAAGAAATGAAGAAATAGGACAGAGCGAGGCGCGGGCGTTCCAATTAACGCTTCTTTTCCTCCCTCGATCATCCCTCTTTACGTTTTCCCCCGTTGGCACCTCGGCAGAACGCACCGCGAGGAGAGGATTTAATAATGCGTTTAATAATGATAATAATCACGGGCCAATCCTCTTTAATGGCGGGGCGAACTGATGCTGGTATGCATTTTTAACGCGAAGCGCGAGATTTCCATACATAAATAAGGGGGGCCGACGAGCGCGAGTAAAAGCTGCAATTACCGCGTTATCTGATCGTTACGCTAAGCGCGGTACGCGGCTATTAATCGTTATTACTCGCGAATAAATGTATGTTACTGTAAATTGTTCGAGTTTGCGTATTTATTGCAGCTTTGCCGTATTTGTTAGTCCATATGTGCGAATTCTGCGAATTCTGCGCATGGACATTCCAGCGGACGACAGGGCATCTCGCGATCTTGCCTAAAGTCGATATTTATTAACTTTCCCCCGAAAATGCACGAAACATTGTATCGAGATTAATTCCAGATTAACATCTCTTGATGGTACCTTTAATTACAAACACTATCCTTTCCGCCGTGACCTTTGAGCAATCAGTCTTCAATGTCTATACGAGAACAGCTTTTCAATAAAGCAAACTCATGTCGCTCTAAATGAAATAAGCAGCCTATCTTCTCATGTACGTGTGCGCGCGTGTACATATATATATATATATACATGCAATTGCACTTTTAAAAATTACTTGTGAACGCTCTCGATCCTTCGTCGCCATTAACAATCATGATTGCGTATTGGTGTTAAATGTCAGCCAATGACATCAAACACGCGCCATCCACGTCATCTGCATGCACTTAACACATGTACACACGTGTTAAGTTCCATTTGTGCCGGCCAACCCATGAAGAAACAAATCGACATCTGATGCACGGTTCGCTCGTTCTTGCAGCGCAAAGGAAGCCCGAAGCATAGCGACAGTTACAAGTCGGAGTTAGCTAACAAGAAGAACGCTCGAGGCCGATGAATATAACCGGGGTCTCTCGCTGAGTGGTAGTTTGCAAAAAAATGTGGGTCGAAGCGGTGGCTTCCGTTCGTAGATACGGTATCTTCGCGCGAGATAATTCGCTATCTTGAACAACCCGCGAGAGATTTCGCCTTTCGAAATCCGGACGCGCTTAATTCTCTCCCCGCACGCAAATGTGCACGATCGGAATACGGATTAAGCCGCCTTTTGCGATCTTTCACGCGGGTTTAACGGGATTGATTTCGGGCTGATTTCCGGGACGGAAGTGTCGGAATGTAATCGATGCATTCTCTGTTCGAGCGCCATTCGAGCTCGACAATGAGAGATACTTTGCTGAACAAAACTTACCTGGAAAATAATGGCTTCCCGTTCGATCTGCGACATGTTCTTGAAAATGGTATTGATAATGGTGAGGAACTTGTCCCGATCCAGAGAAGTGGCCTGATCCTTCTCGAAGAAGTCGATGAAGTCGTACAGGATGAAGTACGTTCCTGAAACAGACAAGCGAAGTTTACATTTCGATGAGATATTTAGGAGATTGAATCAGGATTGAAGCTATATAATTTTTACGCGATCAATTATACGGAACGGAATGTCCAAATTGTAGAATTTATCTCGCAGACACGATTTGTTTAAAGGACAACGCGTGATCCGAGAGAGAATTAAACTCATTGTCTCATTGATGAGAGATGCATCAGATCGCGAAGACTATTTAGAAAATCAGATAGTTGATAAAATCCTTTTCAAAAATATTTACTTCACATTTATGAATCATTAATTATACATTTCGTGTAAATTTCGCATATTATAAATATATTTTTATGAATTTATATTCGCTTAAATAGCGAAATTAATATATGAAATTTAAAATCAGTTTCCGCATAATTATCTATAATAAATAGTAAAGCGTGAAGAGAACAAAATCCATCCCAAAGATAAACAGCAGTGATCATCAACATCAATTATCGCTCAACCTATTTGAATCGATCCACTTGCCGAGGAGAATTCGTTTGATCAACGCGAAGAAACGGAGATGGCTTGCGCTGTTTTCAGCTCAGTTCGTTCCCTTTTGGCGAGTCGCGTTAACGCGCCGCGACCGCGGCGGGAGTGTGCTTTGCCTCAAATTGCGCGAGAATGTCGCCTCGTAATTTGCGGGGGATGCACGCGGTCCCCGGGAGACGCACGTCCGCCGCTTTGTTCAACGCTTCAAAAAGCTTAACCACGTGGTCAGCGTTAGCGTGCAACGCCGTTCGGTCCCGCGACGTGAGATATTCCGGATTTCCGTCCGCTTGCACGCGCGCAACGCCGAAACTTTGGATTCCCTCCCTCCCTCCCTTCCCCTCCCCCTCTCTCCCTCTCTYTCTCTCTCTCTCTCTCTCTCTCTCTCTCTCTCTCTCTCTCTCTCTCTCTCGACGGAAGCGTTGCCTCCGGGGTTCACGCCACCGTCTTTGAGATCGCGTATGCTGACTTCAAAGAGAAAGAAAGAGAGAGAGAGAGAGAGAGAGAGAGAGAGGGAGAGAGAGAGAGAAAGAAAGAACACGAGAAACATACTTTTCTGATGAAAAGAATTTCCTGTTTGGCGATATGCGCAACGATAACAGGCACCGCTAGCTCCGGCATCTATATCGTAAATATTTTCTGAAAATCCAAACAACCGGTCCCGGGAGCGTTATAGCTCTCTCTTTCTCTCTCTCTCCTCTCCCTCTCTCTCTTTCTCTCGCTCCTTCGTATATTCCTTCCAATATTCGTGCAAATTTAAACACGCGGGAGACGCGTTAGGCACGACAGCAGTTACATCTGATTTTGCACGCTCGTGTGTTTCGCGATTCTTTCTCGAAGGAGAACCGGATCGTTGAATTTTCATTTTCGTCACGAGGCAGAATTGAGGACCGAAAAAATTGGAGAATCGGCGATAACTAAATCACGTGGTCCCGGAATTAATTGCCGCGGCAAGCGAGGGCTCGATTGCGTTTCCGCAATATTGCAAACGTTAACGAACGTGATAATAAAAAAAAATAAAGAAAAAGAGCAGAGGGATTGATTGCAAATTCCAAACAAATTGCAATCTGCCGATTGTCAATCTCGGCACACACAAATGGCGGTAACGGAGCAAGGATTTTATTTCCTTTTTGTCGACAACGAACGACAGAAGAGCCGGGATTTTATTAACAAAGTTTCATCTGAACGCGTTGCCGGCGAAACGAACGAGCATTGCCAAACGGTAAACGGTTCTCGCGGTATTTCGCGATCTTACAATTATCTCGGGAAAGCAGCGAAGCTGCTTTCGCGAGTGCTTCGCGAGTTATCGGCTTTTAATTTCAAATCCGTGCCGGATAATCACACGCGTCTCCGTTTCCGTCTCCGTTGATGCCGCCGCATCCGTCACCGTGCGCGCACAGTTCTAAACGAAAGCCGCTGATTATGAGCCTTTGTTCGCGAGCCGCCCGTCTGCAATCGTGCCGCCGAGACTTGGAATCAAATGGTCCCGCTCGGCGCTAAACGCTAAGCCGCCCTGAATGCGGCGCGCCGCGCCGCGTTTATTGTGCCACCCTTAATTATATACAGTCAACAAAGTGCGGCGATGCTCTCCCCTACCCCCTACCCCCTCCCCCTCCCCCAAGCCGCCGCCTTCGCAGCTCGCTAGGCGGCCATTCGTGCGTGTTTTAACCATGTCTCTGTGCGCACTCCGCCGCACGATCTTGCATTAGCGCACTTAGCGCGTTTACTGCCTCGCATAGCGGAGGGAGCTCGCTCCGAGCTCGAGCGGGGGATTAATCGCTTCGATTAAAAGGCAAAGAGAACCGCGACGCGTCCCGCACGCTTTCGACGAGCGGAAGAATTACCGCTCGAGTCACGTTTAACTTCTCTCGACGTTGACGTTCTCTCTCCCGCGACGCGTAACGACCTACCCGTGTCCCCGCGTGTTTCTCCCCCGCCCCATTTCTGCGTGATGGTTTACATTCGCCGAATGTACACAAGAATAACGTCTTCCGGGGGATTCCGGCCGGCCGGATCATTCGTCTCGGTCATTTGTCTTGCATAATCGCTCGACGAAGCGAGCGATCCGTCATGTCTGATCCGCGATCAATGCGATAATTTGAATAGCTTTGCGTATAAACCTCACCCTCGGGAACGACGATTCCCCATATATTTCAAGGTCGACGGGTTCCTATATCCGTCCACCTCGCCTCCGCCGCCCCGCGTAATCCCGCGATGCGCGGCCACTGTTTCGCGAAATCCGCAGCGGCCCTTTACAACCACCCCCCATCGCTCCCCGTCCAGAGCGATAAAAAGTGTGCCGTATTCATGGCCGTAAATCAAAGCATTTTCTGCGTATCTTTATGATAGCGTGGACGTTTTCCCCCCTTTCGGCAATAAATGGGCGATAGGGAACGATGCCGTGGAAAGAGAAACGCGCGCGCAAAGAGTTTGGCAAGGAGATAAATCACGTACGTGTCGATAATACCGGCTATAAACCGTGAGAAAGTGGAAAAAACCGCGTGTAATAAAGCAAAAGTACAATGAACGGATTAAGGTTCGCCGCTACTTTACGCGTAATCTGCCCTTCGTCGTTTCGATTACGTTCTCGTGAGGATCTCTTCGCACGGGAAGACCGTTAGCTAATTTTTTGGACAGGACATTACCTACGTGCTTCGCAAATGTGTCTGTCGTAATTTAGAAGAAAACGTCTTGCAGATCGCGGGCGATATTAATCTCGGATTCGTTCTAGCGCGGGAATTTCTGTATCGATCCCTGAAATTGTAAAGGGGCGTACACACGCCCCCGGATGCGCTCGGAAAATATCGATGTCTTGTTATTCGTTGGCGCGTCGGACGAACTGTTGCTCTATATCTGAAGACGTTAAAGGCTTACACTTAGAACTTCTTCAGGAAATTCTTTGTAGATTCGCGAATTTATTATTAACAGCAATCAATAATTCGACTACTTTTTTTTAACGCATATTCTGCGGATATAGATCAAAGTGTTAACACGTATCGCCAAACAACGAAGGAACGATCGAAATTTGCGTTCCGATATATCGATATATCGGAGCATCCTTCGTCGGCTTGAAGCGCGTTCAAAACGCAACGGCCTCGCGATGAACTCGCAAACTCGGTTAACTTCAGCGCGGTCGAACGGCAAAAGATGATGATACGAGCGCGACTGCTTTCCCGCGTACGGAAACGCGCGCAAACAGATTGAAAATTGCTAATTAACGTGCCGGGGACGTGCGCGAACATTTTCCAGTTAAATTATAAGTTCCCAGGCGCGCGCGTTTCAATCGCTTCCGGGGAATTCCCGGATGTATCCCCTCCGGGCCGCGGTAGAATAATGGGAGTATACGCGACACTTTTTGAATACAAACGGGATTCATTCTCCGCGGCTCCCTCGCGCCACGCGTGGCAACGCTTTTGGGAATTCATCTAACCGTGTCGGACCTCGCGTGTGTGCCGAGCTTAATTCTAGAATTACATCGAAGTTGTTACTACCGTCCTGCGACCTTGTGTGCGCTCCTCGCGATGCGTGTTAGCTGTGTGGACGAACACTTCCGGGAGAAGCGGGAAATAGCTCCAGGGGAGAAAATACTTTCCGCTCGTTTATCCATTCTGCATTACTATTATATCCATTTATATGAATTGTAATTGCTACAGTCTTTATTTTCCGTTCGTTTTTACGAGTCTTCATCGTGATTGGAATCTCGGGACGAAACTGCGCTGAGGTTTCGTTCAGTTCGCATGCGAAGGTGATTTGAAATCTCTCGGAAAACAGCAAAAATAGAAAACAGCGTGTCGCTTGGCACGCGAGATATCTCGCGAGGAAACACGAAACAACGCGTAATCTGCACGCATTTTTCATGTTTTATGATTAAAGTAAACTGAAATAAAATATAAGAGTTGCTATAATTTTACGAGGAGGCGATTACGTAGATTACAACGTAAGAAACGAGCATAAGAGAATTCGCGTGCTAATAACATTTCCCAATACCATCGATTTGCTATCGTTATACCAACAAAATATAATGAAAGCAATAAAATAAATTGCATGATTTATTCTATCAAAATAATCCTTTAATCTTAATATTAATATAAGAATTAAAATTATTAAATGAATTAATAAGAGAAATTTAATTTCTATGTTTAGAATATTATGAATCTAAAAGCTTGAGTTTAGCTTACTTATTAAAAATAATTAGGCAACACACACATATCAAGCATCTACGCAGAGTGCATCGCGGGATAATGTCCCACGGAAGATATTTGACCCTTTTTTCCCGTTCCACCCCTTCCGCCATGACACGTGCCGTCACGGAAATGCTGTTTAGTTTGCCGCAAGCCGCCGCTGTAATATTCGACAGCAAAGCTGGAAACCGGGTTGACTCGCCCGGAACAGTTTTTGCGGGTGCTATGCTAACCGGGTTAATGGACAGTCGGGTGAGAAAGGGGTGGGTAGCGGACTAACAAATCGACGTTGCTGACGAGCGTGGCGTTGGATTGCCGTGCTTTCGGCGAGGCGAAGCAGCATCAGTAAATAATTTATTCGCACGCATTTCGGAGAGAGATCGCTCATCTCTGATCACGACATCCCTGTCGGCGCCAGCGGATCCGCTTTCGTTTTCTTCATCAACTCGGGACACTAAAATCGAGTTTCTCTGATCTTGGAGAAAACGGGGCAATTATCAATTATATCAAATCGCGAGATCGGATTACGATGCGACGAATGCGGGGATGCGCGAACCGCGTGCGAGCTACAAACTCGTCCCATGCAAATTGGATGAGGCAACTTAATCTTATCGGCGGGAAAACTCGTCGGTCAACTCCGTCGCCGTGCGGGAGCAGTACGGAGAAAGATTTAGCGAACGGAATTATTCGGTCGTAAGGGAAACAGATTCGCGCGGCTTACGAGCGAGAACGGTGGCGGACTCAACCGCGAACACCGACACGGCATTAGGAACTCCGCTCGGATTGACTCTCGAGGAGGTTGCCGCTTTAGTAACAGCGAATTTCAGTTTATTTGCGGTGCGCCTCCGGCTGGCCAAAATGGCTAGCGAATTAAGATCGGGAGACGTCGCACGTCCTTGCAGCCTCGTGGCTTGAAAGAATTCGGAACACGCTGATGGCGCGCGTAACAAGATCGAGTAATTTTATCCGCATCGAATCTATCGGCGACAATTAAGCACGACCAAACGCAGATACCCAATGTAATTTACTCGTAATTAACTGTAATAAGAGGAATTTGAAAATATCCATCTTCCGTCCTGCTGTCGGCGCAAATCCCTCTCCCTCTTCCTCGCGACGCGTCGCGTGCATCTAAATTCGACAGCCGATGAGAATTCACGATATCGCGTAAGCAGACAGACAAAACCAACAACTAGTGAATCGTTAAATTTATACAATAATTGGAATTACATAATAATCCCAAATTAAGTCCGATGACGTCAGAGTGTCCAATGACCTGCGAACTTTTACTGTTTACATTATAATTTGCCGGCAATAATCGGCCAAGCTTGTGCTCGAAATGGCGGAATAAACCCGCATAATCCCGAATAGAAGTCTTCTCTCCGGGAAGCGCGAAGCGAACGGAAAACTTTTCCTCCCGCTTCGCCCTCTCTTTCTCTCTCTCTCTCTCTCTCTCTCTCTCTCTCTCTCTCTCTCTCTGTCTCTCCCATTCTCTCCCCCAACCGGCTGCCCTTAAAGATACTCCTAATGAATCTTATACAGGAAGTTATCTTCTTCTTCTTTTTATCTCGTTCGCGCTTCCGGAGGCCCCGACCTGGCGGCCATCACAAAGGACGTGAAGCCGCGGATAAGTGAATCACGCCCTCTCTCCCCCTCCCCCCTCGTCCGCGGCACTCGGACTTATAAATTGTTCCGAAAAAAATGGCAGGCGCATGAAAGGCGGAAGAAAGACCGGCGCGATTCGCTCCCCGAGCGAAACTTGGCTGTTTACGAGGGGGGAACAACCGACCGCAATCAACACGGGCGACTGCGGGAGAATAGTTCGGTTCTTGTAATGCAATAGGAAGGCCGGCGGCTGCGCGAATTGAAATTTTGCTTTGAAAGTTATTGTCCCGGAGTTGGTTTAATCCGTTATTTGTATCTGGTTCGCGTTCAAACGGGGATGCTCGTGCGTTTCGATGTAGTTTTAATCAAAGGCATCCGTCTGTTTCATCGTTTCGCGTGAATATTTATTTAAGACCCGTGACAGAGTCATGAAATTTAAACGGACGACACACGCGGAGTATCGCGCGTGCCGGAAATAGAGATGGCCACAGAATAGTGACAGGAGTGACAGGAACGACAGGATTGAAGTAAACGCGGTAAGCGCGAGACTTGTTAGACGTGATAATTACCTCATCGTCGCGATCGGATTGCGTCAGTAACATGGATCGTGGAAAAGCAATTCAGGATACGCAGCCCGTGCATCGACAGTAGGATGGAAAATTCCAGGCGAACCTCCCCCGCTGAATTTAAATACGAATATTTTTACATGATTAATCTCCTTTCAATTTATACGAATGGGAGTAAATCGCTGCCAGTCTTTCCGAGCGCTTCGCGTTTCGCTCCTCAGGGTATTGGAAATCCGCATGACTTTATGTCAGTGATCGAAAATATCGCGAGGCAATTTTCGTGCAGACTTAACGTCAATCGCACGCGAATTAATAGCGCGCGGAAACGATCTCGAAATATATTCTTCAGCTTCGACGTAAAGGTAAAAGCTAACCCTGGAGTTAACTTGATGAAATTCATCAACGGAAGCCTCCTCGTAAATTTCCTACTTTTATATCACGAAGACTCAAAGAATCTCCAATTTAAAGATCCAAGCAAACGTATCGATCGAAAGGATCCCCGAAGGCCGTTTAAACGCTCTTGATCACGGCCGGATCCGTCCAGCAAACTTATCGTTTCCCTAATCGCGGTCCTTCGCGTTTCCTTCAGAAATATAAATCGCGCAGCCGATCGCGCGAGTAGCGAGAGCCTTTCTGCGCGGCACCGCCGCCGTCGCCCGTATCCGTCAATGCGGAATAAAGAATTCACGCCGAGACGCGGGCGCGAAAGCATATTTCCATCGTCTCGAAAGTGGGTCCGATGCAAAAGAACTCAATTACGGGCCAACTCCCTGAGGCACGGAGGAGAGGAGAAGGAGCGCGCGATTCCAGCGCGCTTGACGAATAGCCGGCGGGGTCGGAAAAGGGGAGAGGCAGATAGGGGCAAGAATACGGGAAATGAGAGAGAGAGAGAGAGAGAGAGAGAAAACAGAAGGGAAATGGATGGAAAAAGGGAGCTCGGGAGAAACGAGGGACATAGCTGGAGGAAAAGGTGCGAAAGGAGGTGTAAGAGCTCTCTTTCTCTCTGCGGTGGTTGCACGCAGAGATGAAAGGTGGGAAGAGAACTCGAGCGAAGGGTGGCGGCAAGGATCGCTACGGCCTTGCCTGCTTGCCAGCCTACCCTCTACCTACCCTCAGGCTCACCCATCTCTATCGATTCAACACCACCAACTTGTTGGCTGTCCTCGCCGTAGGGGTTGCCGACGATTTCCCCTGCGCTGGCACGTCTCCGTGACGTCTGTTAACCCTTAAACGGATGCATCGAGGCGCGACAATAATGGCGAGTAACTGGAATAAATGACTATCGCTGCGCTACGATGATAGAGGGTGAAAGAGGACGCGTCTGGAATGCGAGGCGAACAGGACGCTTCGCGACATCGCTCGGCATTAATCGCCTCGCATAAAGCGCCTTGCAGAGGAAAATAACGACGAGGGTAAGGCAGGAGCGCCGAAACCAAGTCGCTCAAAACATCCTCGTTGAATTCTGAATGTGTTAATTCGTCGCGCGATCGTGCGAATTGCGCACCCAGAGGTGCCCGTGAAACCGCCACGCGATATTATACCGTCAGGCCAGGGATGTGGGTTACTGCGAGATCTCGAGAACACGCCCGCCTTCGATCTCGCCACCTTTCAAACCTGTCCGCCCTTAAAAGCGCCTCGCGACTCGAGCCGAGCCCCAAATGAATGGGCCGCTTTGAGCGCGATTGCGCTTCGCTCAGTCACTAACTCGCCCGCCCGCTTTGCGTCCGTTCGGATGCTCCGGGTTGCTCGCGTTGCCTTTATCCCCGCTGCAGCCGAAACGGTATACATGACCGCCTTCATTTTTCTCACTTTCGCTCATCCTTAAACGAGACGCTCATTACCGTCCCGTTCAGTTCAGCTCGCTTCGTTCGTAAACGGGGAAGCTTGAGTCCTTCGGAGCGTTAGCGTTTTCATTAGCATAAATTTTATGCCTTATTAACGCTCCCTAATACTTTTTGATCAGCGTGAAGAGCAGAAAATTTCCCTCCCTTCAATCAGTGTGAATTTCACCAATATTGCATAATATTGCTGAAATTGCTATATATGGTGATATATATTATTGTCATTGAATATGTAAAGGGAAACAAGTGTTCGAGTCATCCGTTGTTTATTTATCGGAAATTCCATTTTATTCTCAATTCCAGGAAAATTATCGCGAGCAAATTTCAAACTGAACATTTTCAGCTTCATGTTTAGCTTCACTTAATCAAGCTCAAGTGGGATTTTTTATTATATGGCGTAAGATTTAACGTGATAACTTGAGATTTTCTGCTAAAAGTATATTCTGAGGAAACGACAGCGTTCGTTACATCGGAATTATAAATGGTTCCTAAATTATTATGCTTATCCCGGATTAATGAAAATATAGAATTTATATAGACACTTCTCGTGCTCCTCTCATCGCCGCTAAAACAATGAGGGACTTCAGTTACAACCGCCATTACAAGGCACGATCGCGGTAGCTCGTAACGTGGCGAACTTTTCCACTGGTGCTTTTAATCGCTCGCGTGCATATAAGCGCTCGCTCGCCTCCTTCACGAGCTAAACAGGCGAGGGTTTAACATTCTTCCGCTTCTTCCGCTATACAAACTGCCGATAAACTAGGGCCCCTTCGTCGTTTGCGCTCTTTTAATCGTCCCAGTGTGCATGATGAGCATGATTAAAAGAACGCGGACGATAAAAGGGCCTGGTCTTACCAAAATGGATATTTCCCAGCAAGAAGTCAACTCAGGTAAATCAACTCGCGTAAAATCGATGGAGAATTCCAGGCCGCTTCATCGCGGCGAGATGATTCCTGTCAATGAGGAGAAATCGTTAATGACCATTACGATTCTTCAATCGAATTCGAAACTCCGATTGATCCGTCTTCAAGATTCCTAACTACAGTTGCTAAGTTGCTTTATCGTTACCAATATCGATTTCTTTTTTATGTTTATCAAGCCATCTTTCGTACGTTTCTCGAAGGATGCAACATGCCATTTCATGGCAGCCATACAAAGGCCTGTAAACAAAATTCGAAAGACACGCTAACGCGAGGAGACCGAAAATCCGCCATGAATGACGAATTTTCTCCTTACCGTTCGAGCATTTCCTTTCTTCGCATCCGAAGAGTATAAAGCGAAATCGAAGCAAGAGAAATGATACCGTTCCGATAATGCCGGATGTTAATAGCCTATCGCGTTCTTAAAATTAATATCTGATTCGAATTAACATAAAATAATATAATAAGATAATTAACGTAAAAACGTGGCCAAACATCGACTGCACTCTAACATTGCATGCTTCGGGTATAGCTTGGGTGATATTTCAAGATTTAGTAGTGCCGCATCTCTCTCTCTCTCTCTCTCTCTCTTAGATCTTTTCCGCGCCACTTCATCTTCAAGATCTTCGAGATGCACTTTGGAACTTTGTGACGGACGAACATGGAATCGTTGGGAGTGTTGTCCGAGTTGTCTAATCAACAATTCTTTCCACGGTATTCCAGACCGTCGTAAATCTACGATTAATAATACAATACGTTGCAATTTACTTTGAAATTACGAAAGACGTAACGATTAATCTGTTGCTCTCCCGCACTATCTGCAAGATGCGAATCCACGGTTGAAAAGGGAAGGCGGGAGCTTTCGCACGTTATATCCGACGTTAGCAGGAGCGCTTTGTTCGACGGCTTGTTCCGCATCGCGTTTCTTCCGCGCCGGTTACTTTATTCCGATCTTATTTCGCCCGCTCTATCATGGCGGAGCGATGCGCCGCGCTCCTCTTGTTTACCTATTTCAATGCGCAATCCTCGAATAGCGTTCGCTAACTGCGTTTCCACCGATGCAGGAAACAAGCTGATATTGAGTCCGAATTCAGCGGTCGCAGTCGCCGGAAGGAACGAAACACACAGCGAGTGCGCGCGTGCGCGCATGCGCCCCGCGGACACAGATTGGATTTATATTCCACCGTTGGCGCTAAACGCGCCGTCCACGCGAACACGCGGGCTCGATTCTTCGTCCGCTCGCATTCATCGAAATTCGCGAAACAATTCCCAGCCCCGGGACAGCTCCCCCCCCCTACCTGTCCCCGCCCCGCATGCCTGTTGCCCCTCGCCCCCCGTGAAAAAAGCTTTTTTGAAAATCCGCGATCGCGCGGCAACTGTCGACGTTCGCGCGTTTCGCAGTGGCTCGCTACTTTTGTTGTTGCCGACTCGGTTCGAGTAACAGGACAATTGAGTATCAAAAACGAATAGGAGAAGGAAAAAGAGAAATAAGGTAGAGGAGACACGACATGACACTTGCTCGACATCACGCGGTGTCCCAATTGCGACAAAGCCGCGGGATCTAAACCCTTGATCCTTTGTTTGCCCGTTGTGGCGAAATTGAGTTTGCCCAGGAAAGTAAAACGGAACGCCTAATCGAAATAATTGTTAGAGGCTACGTAACTCGACAAAGTAAATTAATTTCGCCGGACGGCGAACCGCCGTCGAGGTCGTTAAGTGCCGAGATCGGGATCGCGAACCTGGCTTACGTCGTATCCACGATCAGAAGAGGAAAGAGAGAGAGAGAGAGAGAGAGAGAGAGAGAGAGAGAGAGAGGGAAAGAGCTATTCGGTGCCTGAAGGAATAAATCTGGCCGGAACAACGCGAACGCGAGGCTAAATAAATCAATAGATTCGCGATAAAAGTCGGCAACGAACCACTCCAATTTCATGGTAAAATGAGCTTCGGAGCTTGATGAGTTTCGGAGGCAGATCAACGAGACACGAGAAACATGATCTCTCGATCTGTTCTTATCATAATCGATTGGCAACCGTGATCAGAACAGAGGGATCTTATTCTTCTACTGCGCCGCGGATTATGAAGGATTGAAGTAATGTACTTTGGCGCACGTGCTGCTCGCTTGTCGCGTAGTAGTTGCAAGAATAGGGAGGAGAGAAAGAAGCGGAAAGAGAGAGAGAGAGAGAGAGAGAGAGA
>JAHMML010000003.1:3527536-3760982 GCA_020341155.1 Eciton burchellii | reverse complement strand
TGCCGCGCCTCACGTTCCGCCGACGTGTCCTCCTCCCCCTCCCCTCCCCCTCCCCCTGCCGCAGCCACCAGCTGCGCTTTAATTCAACGTGTCATGCGCGTTTGTTTCCGCGCCCTCAGATAAGATAAACACAAGGATTTTGTAAGCGCCGCCGTTGCCTGCCTGCCTGCCTGCCTGCCTGCCTGCAGCGCACCCTCGGATCGATAGCCCCTATCTATCCCCTCGATGTAGAAATGATCGAGTTTATTTGAAGAATGGGAGCGCCCGAAAGTATAAGGAAGAGATTAAAGGGATCTAATGTCCCGGATATTTATCGTCGCCGCATGCGAGGCACGCGAAGCTCGCCCTGCTCTCGCGTCTTGGAGCAGCACTCCGTTATGCTTGCAAAGTACGCGGTACCGATAAGAATGCACATGCAGCAAACGTGGCTCGGATGCACCTGGGCGTGCGCTTTAAAACCCGTTTTGTCTCGCGTCGATACTGGCGCGTTCCGCGCGGGGCCGCGCAGCGATCTTAAATTTCCCACGAAATGAGACATTCCGCCGGCAAGGCCGCAGCAACCCCGAACGGTGGTTTTACAATGGCTTTAAAAAAATGCGACGTGCCGGCCTCGACATCGAGAAACCACCGTATCTCTAAAATGTCTATTCGACGGCGGCAGGAGGTCTTGGAAGGAGAGAGAGGGAGATGTATACGCGCGTACGTACACATTTGCACCCTCAGCTGATCGATAAGCACGCGCGTCGAACTCAGCTCTGCTATCATTATGCCAACATTAGGTCTTGTTATGCCGAGCCTCTCCGGATCCAATTAAGTTAATACGTATGTACGACAAACTTGGACTGACACCAAAAACCTAATATACTTTCCGATATGGATCATCGATCTATCTTTGTAACAAAATACTGGCACATATTGTACTGCTATTGCATAATTGTATTGTATTAAAACCTGCGCAATGCTGGGCAAGAGTTACAAACTGCGTCTCGAGATAATCGCGTGTGCTCGATCATCTCTCTCTCTCTCTCTCTCTCTCTACCCCTCTCCCCTTTCTCTCGCCTTGTTCGTGCGATATCTTTGCGATATCTTTACGCTTTTTGTCTGTTTGTGTGCACACGCGCGCATTAGTTCATCCAGGTAATTTCGTGAGCGCAGTTTCTGTAGAATAATAACGCAGTTTGCGGTGACTTAGCCAGCTGTTAGCGACGACTTGTTAGTCGGTGCGACATTCGTGCAACTGTCGACAGGTCGAGTTAACGCGTAGGACTTATTCAGCATGAGAACAGTAAGAACATTATGGACATCATGCAAGAAGTTCGTCCACGCTGGAGGAGGTAGTTGTCAACCGCGTGGCTTAGCTACGTTGCTTCGAGCAAGTTTTATTCGAGAGGAGAGTGCACGACGACTTTAATCAAGGAGGAAGCTATACGCTAAAAGAATTCCGAGCCCCGAGTAGAAAGAAAGACGGCTATCTCGATCCGTAGCAACGAACTATGTTATCTTCATAGGTACGGAGACATCGCTGTAATTTATCTAAGACAAATGTTAACGCTTTACGTTAACGCGTATTTGTCGAGAAATACGATCAGACGTGCATGCGCAAGTGTGCGCGTGCATGGCGTGTCGTTTCGCCCTCTCATGAATTGTTCATGAATTTGCGTTAATATCATTTTATCTTAGGAAAGTAAAAATTATTCACAGCTAACTCGTGGAGTCATTAATCATATTAACAAGAAAGTGTGAGCACAGAGGAAAGAATTCCTCTGCGTTCCGCGTTCCTCAACATCTCCGTCATACTGATATCAAACTCCACTCTAACTCTAACAACGCTGGATTACTTTTTCTTTCTCAGTAATTAATCCCATTTTCTCCATATGATAATTTCACGTTATATTTCTACGTATTACCGACAGTTTACTCTATTTTTGTTTTAGAGCCTGCCACGAATACGAATACCGGCAACGTAGTTGTACTCGAGAGCAGTAAAGGATATAAAAAATACTGCCAGTACTTTCGACGGGAATCACAATGAGCAGAAGTAGCTCGCGCTCGACGTTTGCCTTGCATTTCGCACTCACCCCCACATTTTCGTTGGAACGCCCGGAAATCGCTTCGCGAAACATTCGTAAGCGCGCGTTAAGCGCTTAGAACGATCGAGCCAGGAGCGCGAGGAGCGTTCACGAAGAGATAGCAATCGTTTAATTGTTCTGATCGCACGCTCCGGCGCGATTCGACTGAAAAGCAAAAGATAAATGACGGCCGACAGGTTTGCGTTGAGATAATGGAAGAAAGTGTTGGGAGAAAATATCATCGTGCGTGCGCCCATTGCAAGCTGGTAACCTCGTACCGTCGTACCTTTGCTTCCTCTTATGAACATAGTCACCCACCTGTTCGATGTTCTCACGCGCATATGTCGCGTGTCAAAGACCGCGTAGACAATGAGACAACGAGAGAGTTGAACGACGCAAAAGTTGGCTTGTCGAAACATTTACGAGAGTTTTAGCCTTTCATCTATCCATCCTACCGTCCACTCCGCGATCTTATCACTTTAAATCGTTTCAACTTCCTAAGTCATCATGACATGCCCCTATTCCGAAGCGTCTATCTAAAATCATCCTAATATCCTAAAATAGCAACATTCATCACACAGGAATATCCTGACTTTGAACCATCCGAATATCCTAAATCAGTTAAATTTTCTAAACCATCGCGAAATTACAAATAATCCCAATAATTACAATATCCTGATATCCTAAAACGCACTAATAGCTTAAATCATTCTAAATCATCTTGGTGTCTTAAATTGATCTAACAGCTCGATATCAATCAATCAATCAATCAATATCTGAAATTACCGTAACATCTCGAATTATCCTAATATCCTAAATAGCCCTGAAGCTCCAAATTACGTAATAACTTGTACCTCCGTGATATCCTAAACCATCCTAATCTTCTTCTTCTTCTTCTAGTGCCGTACGCTTAATGTAAGCGTGAAGGCGTTCACGCAATGTGAATCGTGCCCTCTTCTGCACGTCTGAATAAAGTGGCAGTGTCTGGAATGTTGCAGTTCCTGATGTTGTCTGTGATTCAGTCCTCTTTTTCCGATCTTTCCGGTGAACTCCTAGTGATTTTTCAACATTGGCCCGGGATTGGAGGCCATTCTTTTGGATTTTCTTGCCATAATAAAGTTTTGTCAATATATGATTGTCCTGGGAGATACGGGTTTCTTCTTGCAGTTATCGTAGGTTCCCGTTACTTTCGATGACGCTGAGAGATGCTATTTCCTTTATCCTCGATGAAGCTATACCGCTTATACTCTTTTTCACAGTGCTAGTGAGCCGGCTTAGCGCCTAATCCCCAACCAAGAGGATCTACTTTCTTTTTTGATCCAATACGATTTGTATGTTAGGAGAGAGAAACTGAGAACCGAGTTCGATCATGGAAGTCGAGGGGGGAGATTCATATTATTGTCATGTTGGGAATCGAATTCGGATTTTCCGATTGTCAGTCAATCGCTCTCGTCTCTTCGCTATTCGCTCCACAAACTATCCTAATATTCGAGGATATCCCAAATCGTCGGGATATCTCAAAGGAACTGATGTTTATCCTGATATCGCAAATCATACAACTATCCTAATATCCTAGCATCCTAGAAACCTGATCATCCTTAATCATTCTATTACTCTAGGATCTTACCATCGTAAAATCCTCATCGACCTAACATTCTATCCATCGATCTATTTATCTCTCGTCTTTCCGTCCGTTTAGCTATACATCTTTATCTATTCGTCAAGCTGCCTCTTTCTTTCTTTCTATTCTTCTCTCCCCCGTGCCCTCACCCTCCCTCTCTCTTTTTCTCTCGTATAAAGCGAGTTGCGATACATTTACACGCCGTAGGCTTATTCCTTCAGAGCGAGATTTATGCAGCGATTACATTTAATCCCCCGCGCGCCACTGCAGCTGCAGCTTGATGAAAGAACGAGTTTACAGCTAGCCGGTGTCAAAGGGCAACGCGCGAGAATGAAGGTAGCGGTTAGCCGGGGGTGGCAGAGCGAACGGGTCAACGGAGAAGACAAAGATGGTGAGAGGGAGATGACGGTTAAACTAATAGTGCTAATATACGTGCTGAAATATGCAGTGCTGAGAGAAGCGGTACATTTCTTGTGGAAATATCTTACAGTGCAGCGTATGATCGTCGCACGTGCGGCCGTTATCGACCATTTGCTCCGAGTTCAATTTTTTCAATTAGGGCGATTGTATTTACGTATTTTCTTTCACTTTCGTGTCTTATGTTCTGAATTGTGCCTTTTGTTATTTCCTTCGCGCAGCTCCGGCGAAACATCATTCATAAATGTCAAGCGATCTAACGCGCCACGAAACAAATAATAAATATATATCACAGACATCCAAAAATGTTTAAATTATATATTAAAAATCCGTATGTGGTTGCACTGTGATCTGTTCGCTTGCAACTTGAACGTCTCGATTAATAAATTAATTAAAAAGTATCGCTGATCATGTCAGATATCTCCAGCGATTTTACCGAGCAACGAACGATAACACGGTGTTCCGTTACGCTTTCGGAGCTTTCTTGATATCCGCAAATTATTTTTTACGGTAAATTGAAACGGCGGAATTCCTCGGAGAAGATCACACATCTCGATGTTCCTTAAGCTATCACGATACACACGTACGATCGTAATCGTCGATGCATCTACAAATATACCGGTGTCTCCTTTTGTTTGCGATTCATCTAATTCCAGACGCCTGGCAAAGTTCGTTAGCGGGGATGATGATGAGGGCATACGCGTTGCACCGGGCTGCCTCAACTCTTCGCGCAAAAAGCGTTTATCGCGAGCGTGATGTTAAATCCTTGACTCTAAACCCTGGCGATAACACCGCGAAGAGCAAGGGAGCGAGAGAGAAAGAGCCGTGCGAGAACCCGATAAGCGATGGTAATTGTTTAGCACGTGCGTTTCGTGCGCGAGAGAATCGCGCGGCCGGATCGCGATCACGCTCGGAAAGAAAATGTGGCACGGTAAAGTCGGACAGTTCGCTGTCTTCGTGCAGGATACTCGATAGATCGGCGATGTAGGTCATTAACGAGGCAGCGATCTCTCTTTCGACAAGGGGACAATTTGCCGGATCAGTCTCGAGAGAACTGAATCGATCCTCGCGAGAAGCGCGACTTTGATGTTTCAGAATTGCTAGTGAGCTAGTAGAGCTTAAAACACGCATGTGCGTGTATCTTTGAATTACTCAATTCCGATCTCAAGAGCACCAAACGAGTCTTCAACTGTCCGCTCAGTTATCTGCCGAGGAGATTTTTCAAAATAACATCGAAACATGCAGCGAATTTACTGAGCAATTTCAATTTGAGCAATTGAAAAACATGCACATTCGCGTTTTAAATGCGCAGAGTCTTTGATTATAGCAAGAGAAATGATTTTGGATATGGGAATTAAATGTGCATGCGACTCGATCGCGATCTCGTTCATGGAAATGTGAATGGACAAATCGCGGCGACGCTGCTGGCGGAAATCCTTGGCGGGACTTTTTGTTTTCTTCCCTCGCGAGTCTACATTTCAAAGCGGGTCTCAGGAGCAGAAAAATTGCAGGTAAAAAAGCTTGGCGCGTGAAGGGGAACTCAAGAGAAGTCGGGGAGTGCACTCGGAACAACTCAGGGGAGACTAGACCATCGTTTTCGAGAGGCACCGCCGTCTCCCAGATGGATTCGGAGGAGATCCTGAATTCGGAGCGTGTACTTTAAAGGCGCGAGCTCCGCGCCGCGGGATGAACAGCCATCGCCGTTCCCTGAAGTTCTAATTGACCGAGAGACAATCAGAACCGCATATCGGGAAGTAGCCGGCGAACAAACATTGCGGTCGACCTGTCGCCGGCCAATGGACGCGAGATGAACGAATGCACTGATAATGCAGTATAGTCGACTGCTAACTCGCGGTCAGCAAGTAGAGACGCATCGTGTGTATGCATCGTGTTTCTAGATGGCTGTGCACTATTTCAGTATAAAACGCATAGCCACGTAAACAATATCGACGTCGTCAATACCGTTCTCTGCGAATGAAGAGAGAGAGAGAGAGGGGGGGGGGGGAAGGGGGGGGGGGGGGGATGGAGGGAGAGAGAGGGAGAGAGAACAGTACGATTATAAAATTCACGGTGAAATCACACCGTTGAAAAATGCGTGCTCGTGTTGTTTTAACAATAAATCACAATCTGACACGATAAACAGGTAAACAGGAGCTGTAGTTAAAAAGAAAAAAGCAAGAAAGAAACATCGTTAGCTCGCGTTAACACGTAGGAAATTGGTACGAAATTGGTACGTAGGAATATTCGCAGTAATTCTCGACATAAACTATTTATATGTAATGTGAAAAGTTAATGGCTGTTCTGTGCGGATAAATTTATGTGTGAAGTGCAAATCTACTTGGAATTTTGATATTACTCGCTTTCAAGTGGGACGCTTGATGTTTCGAGGACTGCCGGCTACTTTTAACATCTAATTATCAATACGAGGAACTTTTTGATGTCGCTCACCGCTCGTTCCAACTTCCCGCAGCTCGTTTACGTTCGCTTAAAACTGCACTTTCTCGCTGCTGTTTCATGAGGCCGTACAAAAAAATCATGACAGTTCTCCGTTTCTATTTCAGGCTATCTGTTTTTGCACTCTTAGATGTACAGAATGGACGGTGTAACTCTTGCGCGCTTTCCAGGATACGGAAAAGAATTTCTTTCGTACGTATCTTCCAATCATTTCTTCGTCATTATCTATGTTTCTCGCATCAATCGAGATCACAGAAGGACAGAGTCGATTCGTATTGAGATACAAATGACATTTATCAATCTTAAATGCCTACATTTACCGACGAGTCTACTATCCGCTAAAAATTAAATAATTGCAATCATGACGTCACAATTAAATACGAATCGAATGGATAAGAGCGCCAAAGTCAAGCGCCAGCGGTCAAACAATCTTTCGTTCCTCGTTTAGGTGAATCCGTCACACAGAATCATGCTGCGAGTACCGTCTTCGGTCCTGCTCTGGCAATAGCAAATCTCGGTGCAATTTACGCGAAACCCACACGTATTGTGGCACGTGAATACACGCTCCGAGTCCGATCTCCATGCCGGGCACAATCAGTTAATCGGCTTGCCGCGATGACCCTTTGTCCTTCTCCTTAGTTAAGCTTGACAGTTTGCGGTTTGCAGTTCGCGAACTTTATCGACGAGTAATCCGCCACGCCTCTCCGAACAGCCGGTACGATGATTTCTCTCGGGGCTCGCGAACACCACTGAAGAATCTCGTAACCGATCATCCGGATCATCGACGACGACTTTGACATCGGCTCGAAAAAGGGAAAAGTTATTCGCATCGTTGACATCGCGGCAAAACGGTCGTTGGCATCAACGTCATTCGCATTCTTGAAGCAGTAGATCGTACATTCTCGCGCGCATTAACGCGCGGATGAAAAAGTTTCCGCGGAGAGTCGCATGTTTGCGAATCGCATCGCGGATTGTCTTGGATAAAGATAAAGAGATCGAGAAAGATATATGTATACATATTTTTATGCAGCTCGCTGCAGCTCGGAAGAGCCGGCCCGAAATACACGATAAATCTCAGAATCGAGACAACAATATCGAGAGTCGTGGAATTTACTGCGGTTGTTGGAAATCGTAGAGATAAACGAAAGAACTTTGTTGATAACGTCAAACTCCGGCCGGGAATTCCCGGAGTGCGAACTCCGATAATCTTTGGCCGATATGCGTCGGAGTCTCTCGAAAGCTTCGAGATCTCGAAATTACCGGGAGTTTCTCCAATTCGACGAAATATCCGCTCGATGCCGCTCGGTGTATCTCTCGTTATGAGCAAATTGCGCGATATAACTCAAGGCGGTGTCGAGCGAGCCAGGGGTTCAGAGTTCGAGGTATTCTGAAAAGGAACGATCACGCGAAACGGTAGTTCCTTAAAAATTATCGCCCCGTAAAGCGAAGACCTGCCACGCTCGTTAAGCGGAAGAACGCTCGCGAAAAATTACAGGACTACTCGCTCGCCGGTAATCCGCTCGCGCCGAGATAACGCGATTTTACGTCTGGACGCGTGGCTGGCTAAAGCTCGAAATTTCGTGGATTTGTGAAATCGCGCGGGCTGCGAGCCCGAGCAGCGAAAGTAGGCCACGTTATATCCTCACTTTGCTCATGGAAAAGAAACAAGGGGCGGCTATGATTAATTCCGGATTTCGAGCAAGCTGTCTTTTCCCGTTGAAATTTTAGGCACGCCGTATCGCGCGGTTAAGACGAGAGAAAAATTGCAGCAGCTACCCGCGACTGATTAAACCGGATTCGCGCTCATGATTGTCCGCCCACATTCTCTCATACGTTTCGCAGTCTGATCGCAGAACAAATAAGACGACAGATACCTCACACAGTTTCTTATGAATAACAACGTTTTGATAAATATAACACGAAAGCTGCGCGAATCGTTACGCGGGCTCATCATTCGTAATTGCAACTGTGCAGAAGCGATGACGCGACGAGCCGAACAGCATCAGCCAAATAGTTGATCCCTCTCGATCCACGCGGATGCCAGGGCGGGCTTAAATTGTCAGAGATCAAATATCTTATATCCTTATATAACCCGCGTGTCTTTAACCCCTTCAGGTTTTTAGTGCCCCATATTCTCTCGCAGGCACGTCAGATCTCGCGCTTTACGATTCTCGAAGACTCCGAATCCCCGGGAGCTCCGGGAATCTTCGGAGACGTCAAAAACTTGAGATCCTCGGAATCGCGGAGAAATTTCGAGTTTCCGGATCTGCGCGATACCTGCATAGTTGGATCATCGATACCACGCGATATCGGAATCCGTCTCGCGCGCGCGCGCTCCCATTTCCGCGGCCCGCTGGGATTCGCATTCCTCGCGAATCGTTTACGTCACAGCGGATTGGATTAAAAAAGTCTCGTGCGAGTGGTCCACAGGTCGCGCGACTCCGCCGGCGCCGGAAGTCGCGTGAACGCGGACCAATTAATAGAAATCGTCAGTCAATTACTCGGCCCGCGCGTACGCGCGCGCGAGCGCGCGCGCCTACGTAGCCATCGCTAACGCGAAAAGTCGATATCTGAAGAATATCGGTCGAAAGCAGCCGCTATGGAACGCGGAGCCGGGCAAAGTTTTCTTTGTCAACGAATACAAATGAGAGAAAGAGGGCTGCGGGTTGTATACCGGAATCGTTATTAAGCGCTAAGGGAAACTTCCGGTAACCCAGTTCTTGGTATTTGCTTCGCTGGTAATTTCGAATATCATTCCGAATAGGAGGCCTATTTACCCCATCGCCCGCTTATCTCGCTCGAGACATTAAAAGCCGCAAATCGAAACGGAGCTATTCACCAGACGTGCTCGCGTACGAAGCGAATTAGCATCTTCTTGAAGCGCTAATTTGCGAACGCGAGCTATTGCGTGTTAGAAAAAGATCGTCCTTGTTGCGTCACTCTTGATTTGGCTTTCACATGATTGTAATTACGCAGTTATATGTCGAAAGAAAGGATCTCTCTCGAATCGATTCTAAATCACGATAAAATCATCGGAGGCTCGTTATTTTTGAGGCAAATTAGTTATTTTATGGATTATTTGCATGATTTATGTTATATCCTGTAAAAAATTAATTATCAGAGACAAAAGGAATCGAAGAATCATCGTCGATCTCCTCCTCGCGTTCATTACACGTGCGTAATTAGCTGGTTCGTTACTTGATAACAATCAAAGCTCCGGATGGCTTGCCGATGCCGTGTTAAATACTGAATGTTACGCCAGCCGTCTCGCTTTTGTTATTTTTACATTTCGATTCGTAAATAGAGCTCTCCGTAAACGCGAATAATTTCTCGATACGTGCTTCGTTTAAAAAGGCGCTTCAACCTGGCAGAGAGCCAAACCTCACAAAAGGCGCGCGGAGAATTTCCTGATTTATTTTTCGAAAACCTCACCTCTCGAATTAATGCACAGCAAGAATGGCGGCTTTGACGGCGCCACAGATAGACAACACAACCACAGATAGAAATAAAAGTCGTTCTTTTTATCAAAAGTGCGTCTCTCGGGGCAGCGATGCCGCGTGTTTACGTGAAACGATATTCTCCTTCATGAATATATCTCGGTCGACCGTAGTTCTCGCAAGAGGGCGAGATAACGATAACCAAATCAGGGGGTTAGATCGGGGACGGGGGAGGGCTGCCCGTCAGCGAAACGAAGTTGAAGACGTTCCCTGCGCGATCGTAGGGGATGAGAGAGTACAGGAGGGAGAGAGAGGGACGGGATACTTCGTCGTCGCTCCGGCATATGATTCAAAGTCGCGCGCGAATTCGTGCGGGGATAATGAGATCGCTGCGGGCGATGTAACGATGTAAAGGATCGTCAACTAATTACGCTGGTAGCACACCCTACTTAATATCGGGCGGGCATTAACGCGGCCATCGAATTTACCGGCGGCGATACCATCTGAAAGCGATACTCGTCCCGTTGGAAACCGGTCATGAATCCTCAAAGCTCCCCCCGGGCTTCCGCGAGTAATGGATTCGTACACGGGCATCGCTACACCTTCGGCCACCTTGTTTTACTTTTGTTCTAGGAGAATTCCGGCACGTGCATCGCCCGCGGCCAAGGAAAATCGGTCGGGAAGTCAATGGCAGCGCGGCCGCGAATCGGTAAGCGCAGCGGCACGTTTCAAGACTGCGCATGCGCGCCGAACAAATCGGATAATTCCGCGCGAACGCCTCGCAGCGATCTGTGCGCAGGGACGAGGTTTTAATCGGTGAAAAAATGTAAAAAAGGATCGTGTCTCTTTCGATGATCGTTCTTGGATCCTTTATCGATCTCATAACGCGTAACGATCATCGTGTTGTGATTGTTTTTCATTGCGAATTTGCGCATCGCCCTTTGATTCGTATGTTATTATCGTATCGATTATATTTATACGCACGCAATGCATTGAGTGACTTTTTAATTGCAACGTGCAACGAATTAATTATTAATTAAGTCCAGTCAATTAAATCCGTGAATGTAAGATCTGATGAAGCGGGAACTCGTGAGATATTGACGTAAATGAACATTGTATGAGGCTCGCGTCAATAAAAACTCGGATGAACGTGATGATTTTTATCCTCGCATGAGAATGAAAGATTTCGAAGGCACGAATTATGCCTGTGAACTCTCAAGAGCCTGCCGTAACAAATCATTAGAAATGGTACTATAAATCATCAGAAAAAGCTTAGAGCGCTCTTCGATGTACTTTCGAGGATAATTTATGTCACCGATTCGGAATCGATTTCGGTTCCATCCAAAATAGTTGAACGACTCTGATCACATAAATATGCCACGTTTTTTCTGCTACGCTACGCTGTCCGCGAGGCGGATCATTCTTGTGCGAAACTCTGAAAGAAGAGGAGACATAAAGAAGACCAGAACTCCCGAAAAAGAGTAAGAAGCATAGCTAGACATATTATCATTATCCGCGTCCTTAAGCGTAGCTGAGGCAGCATGAAAGAACGCAAGGAAGGATTTTAATACGAATCTTTAGAAATTCATAAGATGGGAAACTTGTTCGTAATAAATATAAAAAGAAAACTGTACAGTTATTTAGTTCCGATATTAAAAATTAATAATCCGATGTTAACTTAATCAAGCAAAGTTTTCGATTGTCTAATCCCCCTAACGATACATAAATCCAATAATCACGCGTACCGAATCCTTCGTTACATTACGTGAAAGATACATTTCTTGTTAAATTTATATCATCGAGCTTTATGGGCGAATTTAACCGATGAAGTATTACGCATGTAACAGCGAATTGTCAACTTTTCATCGGATGTGTAAACCGCGACATCACGCACGCGTAACTTAACTCTCTCTCTCTCTCTCTCTCTCTCTCTCTCTCTCTCTCTCTCTCTCTCTCTCTCTTTCTCTCTCTTTCTTGCAATTTAACGCGTATTCCGCGACCGGAAAGGAGGAAGAAAAATGCGGCACGATTTGGTCGCTTGGTACATTTCGCAAAGCGCACTGGTATCTCAGGAATGATGAGCTTCGATATGAATAAAGGACCTTTATCACTTGTTTCCCCCTTTCCTCTTTCCTTTCCTCTAGCGTAGAAACGACAGATTATCGCACGTTCAGAGCCGGAATACAGGCTCTGTTCAGTGACAATTATTACGAGAACCAGTCGCGCCGGCGCGACGAAGTTGACAAGCACCGGCGTGTGCACGCGCGAAACGTAGAAAGATTTCTGATTCCGACTGGAATCGCAAGATCATTCTTGCGAAGGAAAGTAAACGGCTGTTCCGAATCGGAGCCAAGTCAAAGCCAAAGTCGTGGCGACAGCAGCGATCTATCACGTATAGCACGAGGTTTATCATACGATACATCGCCGTTGGAAGGATTTCATTGACTGGAGGGAATTCGTCCTGATTGATCGCTCTATATTTTTTTAATTGACTTGAGCCTCGATTGAGCGCGATGTGTAACGTCTAACACACTCGAATCCTCGCGGTGACAACGGTCGAGCAATCCGTCTTGCAAATTTGTGTCGCGATTCTGTTTCCTAACTAAGACCCCGAAGAGCAGAGGGAGGGGAAAGGGTCTCAGGTGTCATAACGGGATTCTTTCGAAGAGAGGACTCGTGCGCGCGCGCGAGTTAATCCAATCCGAATCGCTCTGATCGATTCTCATCAATTGCGCGGTCCCCGTTCACTTGGAATAATCGAAAATCAGCTTCTCTTGCGCGATCTCGAAATATTCTCTTCTCCTCTGAGAAATATTCTTCTCTTTATGCTTTCCGTCTGCCCGATAGACAGAGAGAGAGAGAGAGAGAGAGAGAGAGAGAGARAGAGAGAGAGAGAGAGGGAAAGAGAGCGGTGACAACGATGACGTATCCTATTCTCCGGCTATATTCATACAGCATTTTCTGCTGTACCGCTCTTTAATCCATTAATCCACGTATCGTTTTATCGAGCATTCTCGGGTTCGCAAATAATTGCCGCCGCAATTAAATCTTCCATGCCAGATATGGAAATGAATCGCGACGGAGAAACAATCAGTCAGTCAATCGGCTTCCTCCCCGATAAGCTTGCGCGCGTCAAGAATGAGAGAGGATGGGAATTAGCGTTGTTTCCAAAATAACTTTTGCATTTAAGGAGTCAAGTAATGAATTAGAGCGTTAAAGATGTAGCGTGCGCTCTGCCGGTCCCTCTATTGCGTATCGCTCAATAATTCATCGCCGCTCTTCTCCCACGTACTCGAAATATCTCCCGTGGAGGCGAGCTCGCTATAGATCTCGCGGCTATCGGGTAATGCTTCCGGTCGGGCAAAGAGAACGAACGACCGAATCGAAGGAGCCGCAGGAAGCTCGGATAATGAATAATTAAGGCCGCTGGCCTCAATAATGTAAGCATAATTGCTAAATATGACAGGGATCCCTCAAACTTCCACGATGTTGTCACGATGTCCATCACGCGGTCTCTCCTTGTTCTAGGTCACTCGATAAAAACTGGATTTTCCGACTCGCGGCGCATCTTTCATCCATTGACGAAATCGCTGACGACGCTCGAGACATTTCGTAATTGATGCTGTATCACGTATACATGTGCAATGTTTATAATTAATACGCGCGCGCGCGCGCATTAGAAAAATGGCACAATATTTATAATCAGCTGTTCACAATGTTTCCGGCGTTGTGGGAAATGAATTTCGCTAAACTACTTCTTCCGTTGCGGTTTATTTTCGTCGGCCGATGCGGATCTCGCTTATCGTATATCAAGTTTTCTCATTTACGTTTCCCCGGGCCGGAGAGATACATCGGTCCGTTCTTTATTTAAATGTGGACGCCCCTATCTCATTCCGAATGAAAGTTTTGCTCATGTTGCCGGTATTAAGGGGGAAGAGTAATGATTTAATTATACCGTCCGAATTGCCCGGCACATGTGGGGGCCGGTGCTTTCCTTTCTGCGGTATGCATTAGATACGCGGTAGGCGATTGCTTTCAGAGAATTACATAGGTAGGGCACGGGATTGACCACTTGTAGCTGTAATGGCGACTAAGCCAGGTCGTAGTATGCAAACAACGTATCCAGATGAGGCTTCCATCAAGCGCCTTCCATCGAGTGTCCGAAATTGGTATGCGGAAAAGAGCGTTCTTTCCTTGATGAATGGCCGCTGAGCAAGTCGCGTGCTGCTCGACGATGCTCGAAAGTAATTAAATCGAATCCTTCGTTGCATCATTCGTTTCAATTCATTTTGTTAGCACGTTGTTCGTGACTGTCGATATTTCGTGATCGCGTGAAACAAATTGAATCAACGGTCGCATTAACGTTTCATTTAACAGTCCCCGTCTAATGGCTATCAAGTCTACGAAGGACGTATCGGACTGTTCGCATAAATCAAGAGCATGAAAAATAACCTCTGAACAATTGCGTGCTTGCATCTTCCATGCGCCAATTTCTTTGCCAATTTCCTCAACGTCAACCGCCAACGTGTATTAAATACCGCGGGACAATAAGTCATGGAATAATCTAGCGTAACACGCGAATTGCGTGCCGTTAAGGATTCACAGAGCGCCCGTGAGACCGCTCGTAAAAAGGTATCCCTGAAAATCTTTCCCTGTACAAGCGCAACTTTTTCATTTTATTACTAATCCTCCCTCTTTTCTTTATTTTATTAAGACCCTTGCCCCGTGTTATTCATCGCCCGGCCGAGTGAAAAAGCGGAAAATCTATAACGAGAGTCTGAGTTATCAGACGTCGTAATGCGGTTAGGGATTTTCCTGGAACTCATCGCGTCGCGAACGCGAATTCCCAACCGACGAAACGGAGGAATGGACGTCGAATTATCTCACGCCGCAAATACCGAGTATACTCGGAACGCCCCCGATAGTGGAATCGTTGCATAAGTAAACTCGACAGGCGGATCGGCAAGCGCGAAAGTGACATGACAGCTTTCCATTATCAATTAAAGCGTGACCGGGGCCGAAATAGAGGCAGGAGAAGAAGAGAGAGCACGTAACGGCCGAGAAAAAGACTCGCCGATCGATTTCATCCTGGAAGTCTGCGACAAGCACGCGGCGTCAGAATTGGCGTGCGTCAGAATCGTTTAGCCCAGTCCCGCTCCATGGAAATTAGGTCAGAAGTCGCGGGATCGCGAGATCGCGATCATCGAGCTCTTATATTCCTGCGGTCCGGTGGCCGCTCAAATCGCTGGCAAATCGCGGAGCGGGGGGGGGGAGKGGAAGGKGGRGGGGGGRGGGAGGGAAATCACCCTCCGCTCTTCGGATGGATCGCCAAGCTGGCGAATGGATCCCCGATGAGCTTATCGGCCTCTTCAGCGAATCCATTGATCAAACACGCGGGAATAATTTCGATTGCGCGCGCAAAGACGCCTTTTGATATAATTATATCGCATGCGATATCATAGATATCGCAATAATCGCGCGGTAGAGCATTAATATCAATTAGCTTTTCGACGGAAATCCGATAGCCCAACGGGCGCGCGCGCGCGTGCCAATTTTCAGGTTATACACGATAGATTGGGCTCTCGTAACGAGTGCCCGCGCATCAACTGGCGACGCATTAAATTATCCGGAAATTACACACGTCGAATGCCGAGATTGGCGGATCGGGATCCGCGCCGAAAATCGCTCAGCGGATTGTCCTGCCGCGCGTCACGCTCCCTCTCCCTCTCTCTCTCTCTCTCTATATATATATATATACTTTCCGCGTTATCATTCCGTCACAGATCCAACGTGGCCATACGTCACGCGTGACTGAGATACGTCTCAGAAACGTAAGCCGAACATAACTCAGATGCAATTCAGATACAACTCAAACGCCTGAGCGCTCTGGCGGTCGACTCGGATTTAACCCTGATCTAATTCGTATCTACCCTACATCTCGCCGCTAAACTAACCGAGTCATTATTCAGATTCAACTCGATGTAACGATTAACTTGGATTAAAGCGACGGCTCGTCGCCACCATCGCTCGTCGCGTCTTGAATTTTCAAAGCGAGCGAGTTTAAGTTTCGATTAAATCCTGCGTTATTAATTCGTCCGTTGATGTTTCCATCGAAACGACGCGGAAAATTGTTTCTGATGTCTTCTGAGACTTTGCGGGATTTACGGTCAAACATCTAACGCTTCACGCGCGAGTAAAATATCTTGACACGTGTAAAGAATCAACAGCAGTTAGGCTCGAATAACTTAATTCGAGTAGAATATTTCGTGCACGTTTGTTCTAAATGTTGCAATGTTTATCCTAAAGAAGTACGATCTACGTTAAAAATTCTGATATTGAGATGAAGGTTGCACAAAATAAAATAGCGTTTTCTCGTCCGGCGAGACTTTTATTAAGGTCCAATTTTTGACAATCCTTTTCCGTCACGGTTGACTTAAAAGGTCGGTTCAGTTCTCATCGCGGGATCCAGATGAAAAATAAGACCCTGAAACATTATTTCATTTCATTTTGGGCACCGTAACCGTACTTCGGTTGCATACCAATTTTATCCACAAA
Organism: Eciton burchellii; assembly: GCA_020341155.1. Lineage (NCBI taxonomy): Eukaryota > Metazoa > Arthropoda > Insecta > Hymenoptera > Formicidae > Eciton > Eciton burchellii. The sequence continues at coordinate 3,744,429 of JAHMML010000003.1, read as the reverse complement.
TTCACAAATTGATAGTCTCGCATGGAAAGAACCTTTCAACAATCTCGGACATCCATTACGATAACGAATACTCGAATCTACTCCCGCGAGCGCGTGTTTCGGACTCGGCCGTTTCTGGCTGCTGATAAATCTTCGCGAGCCGAATTTCTCGGAATTCCTCGGGGACGCGCGTGCTTTAAAAAAGAAAGAAAAAAAAAGAAGAAAGAAAGAAAGAAAAAGAAGAGAGAAAAGAGGAGGAGAGGTAGTATCACTTCGCCGCGTAATCTCGCGCCACATTAATGATTCGCGACAAGCAAGCAGCTGCGCACTTTGTTGCGCCCACCCCCCGCGAGCGGCATAAAGCGGAACGGAGCCGCAGCGGCTCCGGGATAATTGAACGAGCCGTATCCCCTTGTTGCGTTAGCTATTCATCCGCGTATCCCGGAATATTCGCGAAATCCCGTGCCGTTTCGCGCCCGCGCCCGTGGCCGGGTCGCGCGGGAACTCATGCGAACTCCATGGGCGCGAGTACGACCGCAAGCGTGACGTCAGCTAATATGATTCGTGCCCTTTCGCTTCGTTAGAGGGCAAACACCGTAGCAATCAGAAATGTCCGGCGCACGGTGAAACCGCTGTTTCATTAGTCCGTCCCGTCGCATGTGCATTCGCACCCTCGCGGGACCGAAGACGCGGAAAATCCGGCCGGAACGCGAGCGGGTCTTCCGAGCCGCGAGTTTCGGAGTTTCGATTTCGGAGCGCTGTCTGTCCTCGACAGACTCTGATCTCGAGTATTAACGGATCCGACACATTTATCCGCACTCGCGCACGCGGTTAACGAATTTTCAGATCGCGATTACGACACGATGACATCCCAAGGTCAGCAAAATTGGAAACGCAGCATTCAAATCAAGGTCCAGGTATGATATCATACGGTAAAAATGTAACAGCTTGGATAAGACCATGATAGTTTTCGCTTAAAGAGTTCGCGATAATTCCTACCGGAAACAAATATCGCGATATCGCGGGATTTCCCGATATCGCGGAGCTCGGCAGTTTAACGTTACCGTGTTACTTACTTTACTTCTTCGGTATCGCGCCGGTTTAGCTTCTCGAGCGTTCTCAAGCAGACGGGCTTGAAGAGTAATATCAGGCGCGACGTCGAGCCGCTGCTCGATAATTATGCGAGCGTGCATACATGTGGAGCTTGGAGTTTAAAGACTGTTACAAAAATTATAGCCGGCACGTAATCTGGCGATTAAGGGGAGGACTCAACGGGCAATTAAAAGGGCGCGAATATGCCACGCGAACTCGTGTGAACTTTGACGTTACTGGGACGTTACGGCCGTGAATCGTTTTTCTCCTAAACGCACGGTTGAGCGCTCTTCAACGACAACTCTGACAAGTGAGCACAAACTTTTCCCAGACACTCTCAATGTCAGCGGCTCGTTAGTTGTAGTGGCCGATCGTAATGTCGTTGGGATTGTTTCATTAACTATAGATTGCACTGTCGGGGCAGATTGTACTTGTACGTAATTTCTGCGATAAAACTCGCTCCATCAGTCCAGATGAATCGATTTATCGGGAATGAAGGAAAGAATATTAACTTCGCTTTGAATTATTCGTGAATTATTGTCTAATGAAGAGGCTACTTTGGAAAATCGAACGCTTGATCGAATTGTCCATCGAGTAGTGATTTAATACGCGACTGTGATGACATATATGCACTAATATCATAAATTTCAATTCAACGGAGTTCTCCGTTTCTACTATTTTTTTACATTCGATCATGCAGGCGCTTTGCCGACCCATGATGCGCGTTTCGAAGATCAAACTTCTCTCTCTGAGGCTCCGGCTCAGAGTTGTCTCAAATTTTCGCGACATTTCTACAACCTTCCTATCATCCTTTCACCGATGAGATCACCTGTTTTCGTAGTCGCGTGAAAAGAGAGTGCCATGGAAGTTCCATGTTTTAGAGAACGTTTCTTCGTAATTTCTTCTACCGACCAGGGAACGATATGCAAATTGTCGATGGCTTATCTCGACGTTTTCAGCGACGAAGGCGTGTCATAATTTACTGCTATTCTTGTCGCGAGACGTCGCCTTACATGCAACAATTAGGCCGTCGGCACATGAAAAATCATGATCGTAATCTCTAAATTTAGAAGCTTGAATCTTGATCGCAATTGATCAATTCGCTCGATCGCTCGCTGCTTATGGCAGCTTTCGACATCAAGCTCCGTCGTTTGGCCAATCGTCGTTCGAGTATCCGGGATTCTAATCCCGAGAAAAAGAAGAAAAAAAGAATCTTACATTCCGCACGATTGAGAGAGAGAGAGAGAGAGAGAGAGAGAGAGAGAGAGGAAATACGTGGATGACGACTCGCGCGCGCTGTCGAACAGCGATTCGGCCGCTTACGTCCGAGGGTGCGCGGTGCAGATGAGCTGCGGCACAATGGAAAAGAAGGCAAAACGAAATTTATGCAGCCGAGGCCGAACTACGTGCTCGCGGCCGGATTTTATTACGTCGCTCGATGTAATGTCCGTGAGATAATATTTAGAGGGACGTTTTGTAAAAATCCGGCTCTACTCTCTGCACTTTACGGATAGAACCCGTTGCATTTATAACTCCGCGACGCGCTCGCACGAGAAGGAGAGAGAGAGAGAAAGAAAGAGAGAGGGGGTGGAGAGATACAGAGGAAGACTCAAATAAATTTTAAAAGAGATCAGACCGTGCAGGCTAATATCTGAGGAATAGCAAGCAGAGTCGCTTCAAAGTAAAGATACCATATGCTTGGCGTTAAAAATGCAACGCGCGCGCGCGCGCGCGCGCATTTCCGAAGGATGATTCGTTACGCTGATTTAATCTCCGGCGTGATGGTCCGGTCATGTTCAACCGGGCTGATCAATAATGCATAAATATGCACATATCGCTAATAAACAGCACTTGTGCATCCCGCTAATTACACGTTTCGCGTTCACAACGCATTCGCGTGCTTTGAGTTGTGTTTTAGTTGGCTTCAATGTACATACACGGCCGCTAAGTAAATGCACATTCGACAGAGTTCGCTTCGCATTCGCCATCCTGAGAATTACGTCCACTCGCCGCACAAAGCGGAACACTTTTCGCTGAAATCTCCGTCGCATACACGTACGGAGCGAGCGAGCGAACGAGCGAGAGAGAGAGAGAGAGAGAGAGCGAGAGAGAGAATAAAATCTCTCGTAAATGGAAACGCTTTCCATCGCGCGGCGATTGCCAAGCATCGGGGAAACATAATATAAAACGGAATATTCACGACGTGTCCGCGCGGAAGAAAGAAGATTTCGGGTTTGGAGTGCTCGCCGACGTCCGCCCGAATAAAATAAAATCGCTCTCCGAGGTAGGAGCAGCCTCGCGACGCCACGTAAGCGTTCAAGAATGCATATCAACCTAGCTTGCCGTTCCTTCATTGGTGAATCGCGTCTTGATGGAATCCCGTTTGCTGCTTCCCCGCTGAGGCTGCCTCTTGTTTCCCAAATCCGCCCGGAACGACAAGGCTGACGATGCGTCACGCATTCGATCAGGACTACGGCATCGGACATACGTCATTAACGCGAATATCGAGCAGAATATCCAAGATGATATCAGGGCGAACACGTTTAGCGGCATTCGCAAGGAGATTCGCACCATTTTGTCCCCGCGGGCATGTTTCTGCAAGGAGGCTGCTGGACCAAGGCCTCGATTGAATTCGCGGCTACAGAGAGCTATTGCTTAGGTGCTAATTGGCTAATACGGCGTGCGATGAACTAGGATGCATCAATGTGGGAATTCACTGCGGAATTATCGAGGCCGCATCTAGCGCGGGGTCTTCGCATCTGCACTATGCGTCTTCCCTCGTAAGGAGAGACGAATGCGCTCGAAGATTAATTTATAAAGCGGGATTCTACAGATCCTTTGATCGTCGAGCGTTCGGGACCAGGAAATATCCGCATTCTCGAATCTTCAAATCTCACGATGCGTCTCTACGCGTTTTATATTCCGAAACCGTTTGGGCCTTCAGTCTTTAAGCGGTCTTGGGACTTTAGATTTCTGTTCGTTGCTGTTTTGATAAATCCACCGTATCTCGAATCCCCCTCGAAATGTTCAAGCTCCGGCACACCGAGTTCCCGAATTCCTACTTCATTGATCACGCAACAGCAGTCTGAGGAATCTTGGAGATTTTGATTCCTTTAGGGTCCTCCCCGCGCTGAATCCTCCGCGACCTTTGGGACGATCAAATCTCGAGATGCTTCACTCTTTTAGCCCTGAATCTCAAAGATTCTGTCCGAGTCCCGGACTTTTGATTAATCGCTTCAGAATCTCAGCAGGCTTTCCCTCCTGCTCCGAATTAAATCTCGCGGCTTAAACTTCTCGGAAATCCACAAATTTCCGCGTCCATACATTACCATTTTTCCTCAGGCTTCCCGAATCCTGAGCTCCTGAGCTGTCGCTGGGACGCCGATAAAGGCGACAGCGGCAAAAGTAGCTAGTGATTTGACACGGTGGTGGTGGGAGATTTCATTTGGCGGATACACGTCGCTTCCGGAATACCGCATCGAAATTCCGCATCTCATAGCTCCGAGATATCGGCTCTGTGCGGAAACACGCCTCTATCCTGCAGACACGCGCGATTCCGGGATGCCATTTTTGTCAGGCACAGACGCCGCTCTCGCGAAAACACCGATTGTCTGTATTATTAAGCGTTCCATGCATTCTGCCTGGTTCGTGCTCGACAGGCTAAGATGCTCGCTGTAAACGGCATTTGCGAAGACCGGAGCGAATTATGGACGAATCGATCGCGAACATCGATCCGCGAGTACGTCGAGATGATTGAAGACATCGACAGTGCGCGAATAATTTTTATTTCGTCGTTTAAGCGCGATTTGCGCTCGGAGATTGAGCGCGCGGTGGCTCGATTTTTTATCCAAATTGCAGAATTTGCAGAATTTTCGTTGGCCGGAGGAGTTCGGAAGGGCATCCGGCAAATGATCGATCACTTTCCGATAACGCGGGAGCGCGGCAGCTCTTCAGGATTTTATTAAAAGTCGCAGATTACTCCCCGCGAGTGTCCGTCAACCGGAAATAGGGGCGCACTGTCGTATCCCGGGAGTGACTATACAAATTTGCATAATCATCAGCGACGCGTTGAGCCGCGAGCGACGTTGCGGCGGTCCGGGAAAGACAAATGAGATTTGCAAGAGTTGGAAAGTTCTCGGCGAAAATATCGTTTCCGCGCCGTTAATCCACGTGGGGGGTGCGCGGGGCGAACCGATGCGCGCGACGTAACGTGGCACGCTTCGGAAACGCGCTCCTGTCAACGCAACTGTCAGCGAGGGGGGAGGGGTTGTGGGAGGGGAGTAATTAGGGGTACGCGCGCGACGAGGGTTGAGAAGCCCGGAAAAGGAAGATGACAAAGGCCCGCATCTCTCGCGAGTCTGGCGAGTCTGGCTAATACAATGCGCGCCTTTGGTGCGTGATGTGCCTCGATAAAACCTCGCGAATGTGGCGTAATACTCCCTCATTGTGTCGTGATGCATAAAGGCGGGCCAGGCGCTTGCGTAACTAGACGGTAAATTATGTTTCGCGTATTAAAGCGAGAGCTAAGAAACGCATGAGCGTGTCATGAAGGAACGAACATCTCGCGGAAACACGCGATGCGCGGGATAAGCGAAATGGAGAAGCAAGAGCGGAAATTACGAATTTCCACGTGCAACGGAAGACATTGCAACCGAGAAGGTTGACCGCTATTGACATTGGTGAACACTGTCTTACTGAAGAGCACGAATGTCTTACTGAATCTAGAAATATTTCCATATATTCATATATCCGTTCGTAAATATTATTGGCGCGATTTTCTAATTTTCGCGGAAAATTCTCTCCAATTGGGACCTCTTTCATCTTCCCCTGAATAGATTGCGATCCCACAAATTATCATTAAATCGTGATAACGTAAATTGATAATTTTTCGTTGACTTTGATTTCTTAGATAATATTATTTTCAAGAAAATAGATAGATAGAGAGAGCGAGAGAGAGAGAGAGAGAGAGAGAGAGAGAGAGAGAGAGAGAGAGAAAGGAGGAGAGATTTCTCAGATATATTTTCTTCCCGTCATTTTTACACACATTGCCGATTACTATTGACTTTCGCTCTACAACAACAAGCTTCCTTACAGTAATCGCAAGAATAACATCCGACATTTTAACTGCGCTCAATAAGTTTGCGCATTCGTTTGCTTTAAGAATTAAACGGGGTTTAGATTCGCGAGGTAGCCAATCAACCGCAAGGATTACATGCGCCAAACTCTGGTCAATTCGAAAATCAGGTTGTTGGAAATCGAGGTAAATCGATAATCCTGTAATAAACTGCAACAGCTTCATTATGTCGATTGATTTGTTTCATCGCGAGGCAAAGTTCCTGATTAATCCCGCGATTGCAAGAGCTCTCATCGACGATAAGGTGAAACGCATGTACAATAAAATTGCTGGATCCCCCTTCGCAATAGGATTCCATGGAGAATTATGAATCGCATGGACCAATTGTAATCATCAATTTAATAAACGATTCAACAAACGTACATCATCATCATCATCAAGTAAGCACAACTTTAGCCGGCTAGAGAAAACGGCATCGGCATCGAATCAGCGTAAAGGATATTCACAAGTGAATCTAAAAACATTATGAAAAAAGAATAATAAATTTCTGTGAATAAGATCTGCGCGATTAACGCGCCAAGTGATCGCCGGCTCGTTGAAGATGAAGATGATAGCGAGCTCAAGTAGCGATTACTCGCAGGTTCCGCGATAATCCCCAAACACTCCTTCAGGCTGTTCGGAGATCTCGCTCGCTAGAGCGGGGTGTTCAGTTTACAAAAGCTGCAAGATGAATCGCATCTGTCTGCGCGTACTTTCCCGATTAAAAGCGCCGCCAAGTAAGCGGAGCGCATCTTGATCAGGCGCGCTCGGGATAATGCAGAAAATTGACAAAGATCGGAATTCGCGAGGATTTTCTAGCAGCACGACGAAATCGCTTGTCTCATCCTTATCCTTGCTAGAGATAAGAAACCTACCGCGAGACGGAATTAATATCCGGTTTGAACTCGACAAACATGGAAGACCGGAATTGAAACGGAATCGAACACGCCTGTTGCGACTTTTCTCTCCGCATTTCGCGTGCAGCGAAATCAAATGTTCTCTTCGGTGCTTCGGTGATTCGATGCTCGAACATCAGTAGCGAATATCGATGACTTCGTGACGCCCTTCTTAAGACTCCCGTGCTTCGTATCCCCGAATTAAAGTCATCAAGATTAGGTTGTAACAGTGCTTCAGCGCGAGACGATGAGAACTCGTAAATTCCCGCTAAATGACGCAAGATTTTAATTCAAAATAGCGTGAGGATCGTAACACGGCTCTGTTAAAATTGCAGCCTAGCTTTCTCGCGGAGAATCCTCGGCGAAAAGCAGATCTGCACAGTGAGCGATTTCGCGGTTCTTCGAACGGTTATGGAAACGGTTAGCGAGAATTTCGCGAGGAATCACGAGTCGGTTACAGGCTTGGCGAAAGTCGCGGAACGCGATTTTTCGATTGCGTGTCGACGGAATTTCAACTGACAGCGATTGTTACCGGCAACTTAAACTTGGAAAAACTATTCGTGATACATGGCGCGGCGTTCCACGCACGTAACGAAGTTCTTGCCGGCGAGACGAGCGAGTGGTAAGAATCCTCGATTCTTCCCATCGCCTTTATCTGACTCTTATGGCGGCTGGCTCGATTTCTCGAGTTTCCAAACCGAAGCGAGTTCCCTTCCGGCTGAGCGAGACGCTTAACATCTCACGTAAGACTTCCCACGAGCGCTTTCCACGTTCTATGGCCAGCCCATCAAAGCGATTTCCTCCTTTTACATTCTTGAACTTGCTCGCGAACCCTTCCGTCGGACGTAAAAGTTTACCTTTTAACAATGGGAGAATAGGCTCGGCGATAGCGCACTTTCGTGACAATTCGGCGCGGTATCTTTGATTTATTGCTGGGACAATCGGATACGAGGGAGCAGTAAGTAACTAGATGACAGCGAAAATTTCGAGTGTCTTTTAATAGAAATTTCATACGGACTATTTTTATTTTCATTTTTAACGTGAAATGTCCGTACGCGAGAACGAATCGTCGCTTTCCTCTTAATCAGATCACGCGACAGAAGAAGCGTGAATAATTTCAAAATATGATGTGTTAATAATTGGTATGTTAATAATTCGCGGAGATACGTCCCTTTCTAAAGGATCAGTTATCTCGCTGCGTAATACCTCCCAGCCATAGAAAGTTTTTCCATACAAATTCCACTTTCTCACAATAATAATCACGACGGCGCTTTTTGCATTTGCGATAATTAAAACAGTATCCGTTACGAATAGCCGTGATGCAAAACAATGTATGTGAAAGAGATAAAAAAAATTTACGTACAATATTCATCGTCGGGAGCGAGCTAATAAACGCGCGATGCGGCACATTCGCAAGTTGAAAATACGCCTTACAACGGCAATGAACGGCAACGCGTGCGGCTCCGCAATTTATCCCTCGTAATTAGACACGTGTGCCACATTAGCGGAAACGTAACGAGCCGCACGCGATGCTTTATCGCGGCACATTAGTTACGGATATAAAATTTTCATCAGGCCGAAATAATTGCGCGTGTATTACGGTAAGCGCAATGATCATTCAGCCAGCGACATTCGACTGGCGGACATTAAGCATTAACGCATTTGGCGAAACGAACGTTCGCCGCATCCGCGTTCGCGGCATTAAAAATATCCGCTAGGGAATTCCCCTCTCTAGCGTTGATTTTCCTCGCGGCGACAGTCGTGAAAACCCGCCGCGAAGAACATCCGCGCAATCATCTCGCTGATATTCGCGCGTGCCTCGCGGAGGAATTCGTGTCATTCTCGCGCGTCGGTGCTCGAGCGTCTCTTTTATTTTCGTGAGATTGGAGTAGCAGAACGAGAGGGGAACTCTCTTGCGATTCGACGGCACGATAAGCGTGCGCGCCTTCGATTTCAGCGCGACTGCAGCTCGGCGCTGCCTCGAAATCCTCGAATCAACTTTGAATCCGCGCGCGATGCCGCGCGATTGCCGGCATTAAGCGCCACGCGTTGGCGCGCATGTTCGCGCTAGAGAAAGCTGAGAACGGGAATACGGGCGCATTTTCACGCGACCGCGATCGGTTTCCGCGCGGAAGAGAGGCCATCGATCGTATCGATCACGCGATTTCGCGCGGTGCTCTCGCAACGCGGTTCATTAGCCTTGCGCATGCGCACGTCGTCGTATATAGCAGAAAAATGCGCATCCATCAATGCAAAAACGAGTAAAACGGTTAAAATATCGGGGGCATGCGCCCGGATTTTCATGCGCCGCGAGACACGCGCTTTCGAGCTCGCCAGTGTGATTTCGCGTAACGAAATCGCACGCAAAATCACACGCAGAAAGAAATACGCCATCGCGCATAAACAGATGCGGAAACGCAGAGAACAGCATGAAAAGTACCAAAACGAGAACGTCAAAGTGACTGAAAAACGCATAAAGCGCCAAATGAGTTAACGAGTTCTGCGGACATGCGAACGCAGGAAAGCGTAAAGAAGCGTAAATGTTAGAGGGATAAATTTGTATAAATTACAAAACCGCGCTTCCGCGCGTGAGAACAGATGTTCCCGATGTTTAACAGATTTTCAGCTGCAAAGGCATAGAAATAAATATCGACGATGCGTCGCGAAACAAACGCGTTTACGTGGCGCGACATGGCCGCGTCTCTGACAAACTTGTTCTATCGAAACAACGGCACGAGCATGCAAAAGTCTCGGAAATGTGCTCGATACGAACGACATTTTGCATTTCCATAACGTTTAAATTTCTACATTTCTACAGAGTCCACTCTGAAATTAATCCAGCTATTACCGACAAGATCCCGCTTCTCGTAAAACAATACAGCAGCATTGCAGACTTCTCGGTACGATCGCGATCGCGGTGCTAAAAACGGTAAAAATTATATGGTAAAATCCGCTCAATTATTGTACAAGATGCATAATCTTGTGGGGGCTCGTAGTAAAAGAGAACGGTCAAAGAGGAAAAGAGAAGAATTCGTTAATCGCGGAATCGCAGTTTTTTTGCAAAAACACGTTTTACTGGAGATAAAACGCGCAAATTATACCCGATTCACAAATTAGTTTAGCCGGCACTTTAAAGCGACTTTAATTGCAGTTAGTTAGGAATAAAACAGGTTTCAATGGTGGATTGTGCTTACGACTGCGGGCGCAAACTTTAATTCTCCCTATTCCTTTGCTCGATTTTGTAAACTGTAGACGAAGAGAGAGAGAGAGAGAGAGAGAGAGAGAGAGAGAGAGAGAGAGATTGCGTGTCAAATTGTTCGTAATGACATGTTTATGCAAATATTACTGTTATCATCATCATCATCATCATCATCATCATCATCATCGATGTAATTAGTATTGAATAATATATTACCGATGCGATAATGATCGATTGCAAGAAAGATCATTATTTCATGAACGGAACGGAATTAGAAATTGGAAGCGCTTAATAGAAGAGCAACGTAAACGCGCTCGTCAAATCGAACACTGTGGCGAAATTGCCCTTCATGTTTACCTGCTTTCTCGGTTATGTAACCAAGTTTTACGCGCTTCCGCCGTATAGTCCGCGCTTTAAACACCGACTGCAGTTGGTGCGTTTTACTACGAGCCTTAAAGTTACCTCCTTAACTTGATATTATGCGGCAACCCTATTAGTCTCTGAATTTTTAACTGGTCTTCTCTCACCGAAACGACAACATCAAGGCTAAATAATGCGTTTAAAAATTTTAATAACACAATTATTTAGCTTCAGCATCTTGGCGAACATTCGCCACGTATTGCTTGTGGTCTGATTTTAAACAAGTTAGTCTCGACTTGCTCGGCACTCGGGTTGTCCTCGCTCTCTCTYTCTCTCTCTCTCTCTCTCTCTCTCTCTCTCTCTCTCTCTCTCTCTCTCTCTCTCTCTGGCGGCATGTGATGAGCGCAAAGTTTGTGCGAGGTTAACATAAAATTTTGATAACGATCGAACAATCATCAAATAGCCCTCGCGTTAATATTGACGGCGAAATGCAAATCTGTTAATGGCCCGTGCTAATAGCGTTTTCTATATTGCTGCGTACTTGCAGGCAATCTATTGATCAAACATATTAACATGTAACATACAGCAGTGTACAACAGTTTAATTATGTACGTTCATATAACAATTTCGCGCTAACAAATAGTTTGAGCGAGAGAGAGGAACAGAGAGAGAGAAAGAGAGAGAGAGAGAGAGAGAGAGAGAGAGAGAGAGAAAGTGGTGTCTCTGTTTGCGGAAGGCTTGAAATTTTACATCACGGGAATCAGTTGTGCTCTATTTTTTTAAAATAGTTCAAATCCTTTCATATTTGGGAGGCTCTTCGAGAGGCAACGCACGCGTTGCGATCCCGCCGCAACTTATATATTGCAGCGAACAAGAAACGTGTTGCCTCGCGAGAACCGCCATGTGCAATAAAACATCACAATGGAGAATAACCGCATCGTGCGCTTGCAAATTTTTTCTTCGCATCCTTTTGCTTCGTCGCGTGACTGCCGTTGTTAATCGAGGAACGACGACGCGAAAAGGGAATACTCTGCCCCGAAAAGCAGGCAATTGGATCTCCCCGAGATTTTAAGGATGCGAAAACGCATCGATGACATAACTTGTACAGGTGGGAGAAATAAATAGAGAAAGAATTCCGTCAAATCGTGATATATGGGGAGAATTCCTGTTTCCTTGCAATTATTTTTCAATCGACGTTCCGGATAATTAAATCCGACGTATCCGGAGAGACTTCCAAAGCGCCCGCGAGATGTTCATCTCCCTAGAACTCGAAAAAAGAAGCATCTTCATATAGAAAGTTTATCTCGAGTTTATCTTTGAGTTAATTATCTCACTCGTTTCATTCGCGAACGTTTCGCAAAGCGCGCCGCTTAATGTCCAACAATCTGATGCCGAGAAATCTAACGAGACGTAAATAAGAGAAGACGGTTATCTTTTTAAATTATTTCGTTACTTAATTACTATGCCTATTACTCGCAAATATCAGACGCCTTCTTCCGACTGCAACGAAATTCACTCGATGAAAATTTAAACGATCCCGGAATTGCGCATCGCGCGAAAAAGTTAGAAGCGCGATGAGATCGCATGCATTAAACGGAACTCATTATGCCCGTTCGCCGGCTCGAGTTATAAATGATCTCATTTACGAAATGCGCGCGTGAAAACCAAACTTGCAAAATTCCGTTTTCGGGAGGGACGCTGGGCGTCGCGACGCTCGCGGTTCGTCTCTCCTTTGCCGATGAGAATCCGAAGAATGCTGTTTTACGTATCGCTTTGAGGCGCGAATTTATCGGACGATAGGAGCACATAGATAAAAGAGAAAATGATGAACGAACGGATCGCCGCGCGTGAGCCGGAAAGCAATTTGCACGCCGACCTTTCCGAGACATCATTACGCTGTGATGTAAACACAACGCCGTGCTTGAGATCGATCGAGATTGCAATTGAGGACTGCGAGTCGGTTCTCTCGATTCGGAATGCAGCCGAATTCCAGAGATCCGACATTCGGAATTAAGCCAGACAGAGTCTTGATGATACCTCGGCATCGCGAGCCCTTATCTCTATTGTGTATAAATATCATATAAATGACAAGAGCAAGGAAAACGACGCGTGATCTGATTTACAATATACAACAATATACAAAGCGAGGAAACGGAGTATCTTTGAGGTGGAACGTCGTTCTATGACAATATGATGCAAAACGCTAAGATTGCTCTGGTATACTTCACGATTCTCCTCTCTGCTATCGTAACTTCGGTAATGAATGTCTTTTAAGTTTGGGGTATCGCCATGCGACGTCCCGCGTAGTTTTCCGAGCAGAAACTTCCTCGTGAAGCATATACGGATTTTCTTAAGACGCTCGTATCTTATCCCGTGTATTATGAATTGCCGTTCAACTGCTAAAGAAACTGCTAGATTCAGCATCGCTGTTTTAAAAGTAAAATAAGGAACCGCGCTGCTCCCCTGTTGTCCAACAATTATGCAAAACGTGCTATGAAGCAGAAAAATAAGTCCTATCGAGAAAAAAGACTCTTCGTTGAGAATATCAAGTAGCGGAATAACGATGTTTCAGCTAATTGTTGATAAATCATCGTGTCTTTTGCCCATATGTGTTACCTTCCTCGTTATCTTCCTCGAGCGTAAAGACCGATTGTTTACTCATTCATTTCGTATGTAAGCGTTATTGATTGCCATTAATAAAATAAATTGGGGAACATGCACGTCGGTGGTTATGTAACGAAAAACAAGATCATCCGCGATGACAGGTATCCACTCAGTCGCCACTCCGCTTTTTCGGAGACGCCGCGTAATGAATCGCATAAATCAAACGCACGGCTATTGGAAGCAAGCAACTTTTGCTCCCAATTGCGAAGCTGTGCCAACTTGTGTCTGCTATCTTTCCGGCAGCAATGAGAAAACTTTCTTAGCGCGATGTGATAATTGACTCTGGCATAACGCACGCTGAAAACGGACAATGGCGAAAACTTTCAAACATTAATCCCCGCAGAACGTCTGGAACAATCATCCGACGATCTTTCGAAAACTTCCTGACCGGCATCATTCTAATAATCACTGGAATGTCGTCGCTCATGTTGCCGGGCGAGATAACCGCGGGTGCATTATCAAAACTCGTGCTCGTACGGAGCAGCCCCAGAAATGACGCTATTACGTCGAGCATCGCTCAGCGAGAGTGAAACCCGCTTAATCCCCCGTCCTGCGATTTTTCCCCCATCGCTGCGCGAGTTAAGTAACCAAAGTGGGTTATTTAATTTGCCCGCAGAAGCGAGATCAAGTAAAAATATTACATCATGGAATAAAAATATCTTTTCAACGTGAATCGAATTAGCGGCCGCGTGCTCACGTTTCTTTCGTTCACGGTGAGTCAACGCGAGCGCTAGCCCTTGTTGTAAAGCAAAGAGGAAATTGGGTCGAGATCTAATTCAGAAAAATTTTCTTCCATGCTAATGACGCTAATGACGAAATCGAAACGAAACGAGCGAAAGAGCGCGCACACGCTGCGTGGTACACGCGCTTACAAGACCACGTATACTCCATACAGCCGATTTAATCGCAGCAACAAGTATCATCCCCCAAACGATGCTTATCAGATGGAATCGCCGAAGCGGCGTTACCGCTATCGCGATTGCCGCGAGATTGCCGCAATCATTCGCGTGTTGACACGCTCGATTGTCCCGATTGTCTCCACATGCGCCCCTTTGATCGAATTAATATCAACCACCGCGTAATACGCGGAGAGGGGGAGGGGAGGGTCGCGCGTTGGTTCCGGATGTGGCTCGCCTGAGCGAAAATGATCCATCTCGGCAATCTGAGAGGGATCGCGAGGGAAAAGGAGAAGATGGAGGACTCTTAGCGCGGATTTACGCGCCGACCCGTATCAGGAAAGTCCCCCCCCCCCCCCCCGAAGGGACAATTTACGGCGATTCCCATTGGCGATGGCGCTTTGCGCCGTCCGCTCCGTTTTCCTATTTTCCGCCACGCAGATGCGCGATGCGGAAGGATACAAAACGCAATCTGGAACGCGTCGACGAACCCGGAGAACGGGCGCGTTCGCGTTTCGCGACTGCGAGCGAATCAACGATTTCTCGCTGTCGGAGCGAGCGGAAAATCCACTGTAAAGCGAAACGTGTGTTTTCCGATAACTGTGACGTTTATGGCACAAAGCTGACCTTGATCACGCCTAAACGCTCCCGGAATTGGAAATGCCGGAGAACGTCCCTCCACTCCGCTTCTGTCGGGGACACTGCTCGGACCACTCGGCGAAGAAGGGGATGCAGGTCGGGGGGAGAGTTTCATCGGGCAGTTCCGATGAAAATTTCATTGAAATATCGTTGAGGCGAGTCCGATCTATCCAAATCTGACGAATCATCGCGCGATGATTCCTTTTTCCTCTTTTAATAAATAAAGGAGATAAATCGGGGATAAAAAGCGTGCTGATAAGGAATCGCATGCGCGCGGACGACTCGAGTTCTCGTGTAACGAATGAGAAAAAGGGAATGAGAAAAAAAACGATGACTTGTCGAACAAATCGATCATTTCGTAAACGTTTGCTCATAAAATCATCCCATTAGTCACATACGGTCGCGCTGAGAGTATCTGGAGCCCCGTTTTGGGGCCACATCCGGCTTATTAGACCGCGAAATCGCGCGTTTATCGATTAATTGGAGCAACAGGGAAGAGAAAACGTCGCGCGTTGTTATCTCGTCGCGCTACTCGTGGGACGATCTCACGTACGCACTGTATGTACCAATTGCTGCCATTAGCGAGATTACGAGAGAGATTGCGAGTTAAGGCGCTTCACTTCCTTATCGAGTCAAGACGTCGATTACCATGTCGCGGCCCGACAGTGATCTATCAATAAAGCAGCCCTCGGCGATAAACACGTTTCGCCGTGCCGCGAATTTCAAGGGCATCGCTACGACCGGTTACTAGCTCGTATAACTTCCCCCTCCCCCCTCCCAGGGGGGGACGCGCAGGCGGGTTCGAGCTCGTTGCCGTCAATTTAGACGTGTTTTGCTTCAATCAAACGAATAATCGCGGTCTTGAGTCGCGAAGGATGGCCATCGCGACGATCCTTCTCTCGCGATCGTCGTGCGAGCTCGAGGAAAAATAGAGAGAAACGAAACGACGGTTTAGTTGTTTCTCTTTTCAACGTAGCGACGCAGCAATAAACAGAATAAATATCACGGGGGTATGATACAAACGGGCGCGACGCGAAAAGAAGGACGATAAGAAGAAGGACGATAGCAGGATCTTTATCGGAGAATAACGGAATAAGTTCGAATCGGCTCGATAAGAGGAAGGCGTTCGCGTTTTTATTCACGGCGATTCGTCGCCGATTGAAAAAAAATAACGAATTTTTCGATAATCCGTCCCCGATCGAACCGCATCGGCCGTCCCGCTACGCAGATATTCCGCGAATGTTACGTAAGCCGGCGTCATAAACCCCGACCGGCTATACAATTATCGGAGAGATCAATGTTAATCGAATGCCGAATATTTGCGCATCGAATAATTGATGCAAATTACGCGACTGCCTGCGCGAGCGCAAATAAACAATGGGAGAATAAACATCTGTTAATTAGTGAGAACTCGCTCATGGACAAAGCAGTTTTTACTTCAGATAAACGGGACGCGACAGCGTAAATCGTTCACGAAGCGGAAGTTATACCGAATTTATTCGATCATTGCGGACTATCATCGAAGCGGACTTCTTATCGAGTACGCTAAATCGAGCGCATCAATCTCGCTCGCGCTGAAAAACTCTATTTAATTTTGCGCGGATATTTTTTTCCGCAATCCGCAAATAACGGAGTTAGCGGTGGTATTGTGGGGTATTTTTGGTTGCAAGATTTATGCGAGATCAAATTACGGGCACGGAAAGGGGACGATCGATAAAACGCGAATTGCCTGAAAACTGGAATCAACCGGCTCTCGCTGTGTGGAGGCGGGGAGGAGCTTTTCTACATACACGTCTAATACGTTATTACTAATTACTAGAAACGTGTTACGACAATGAGATGCTTCCAATAATTATCAACAGATGCCAATAATATTAGCGATAATAATAACAGTAATTGTTATGATTGCGATAACGTTAATTAATAACAAGATCAATATCGACAGTTATATCGCGTAACGTAATAATTATTTAATCTACTTAATAATTATTCAATTTTGCATGTATCGTGTCAAGTCCGAACGAGTATGAGGATGATCGACAAATAAGGTATTTTACTCTCATAATTTCTGATACCAGACAAAATAACAAATTTCTATTCGCAGTCTGTTACGTTAAAATCCTTGAATATCATAAATTCGTTTTGCTGATTGCGAGCGAGCACTCTCGCAAGTCGATATTTATATTAACCGCTTATAATCGCTTGATATTTTTATCTGAAATATTAATTTGAAATTCATTTTCGATATTTCTATCTAAATAATATAATCAATTTATTAAGCGAGACTTGCAATACGGCTAAAATTTACTTTATCATCTGCGAAGCCACTCGATGGACCGCCAATATATTGGCTGGTTTTAATGCGCCGGACGATCGATTACAATGCATAAAAGTTGCATGATGAAAAATTAAGGGCAGAATCGAGCATTTTAATGACGCGACTAAAATAGTGCACCGAATGTATCAGCCCATTTGAATAATTCGGCCGAATACAACGGTTATCAGTCCGATCAGCGAAACAGGTCCGTGATTTATCTTGTGAATCGGGGCTCATTTGGAAGCTGCGAATTCTCGGAAGCGGTAAATATGGCAGATGCATCAAACGATGCAGAATCCCGCGTTTGTATCGCGTGGTAACAAGCTAAACAATAAGCAGCCACGAATACGTTCATTACTAGAGACGCATCTCGCTACATCGGCAATCTGCCAGAAACATCGCGTAATTCCCATCGTTGCTGTCCAGAGAGGCATTAAAAGAACGCAGGCTTCCGCGGAGCGAGCGGATGAACGTAACAGCAGAGTTACGATACCCGGAAGATCGACAGAATAGGGCTAAATTGAATCGCTGGACTTTTGCCGGCGCACACCAAGTCACAGTTTCGACTTCTTTCAGTTTTAGCCCCCGGTAGCCGCCCTATCCCCTTTAACGGCACCCTCATCACTCCACGGCACTCATACAGACGCATACGCCCAGCTTGCACACGTTTCCACCAAGTTTCGGTCTGACCCGTGAGTGCACATCAGGGAATAACCGGTCTGGTGCCGCGTTTCACGTGCGCATATAAAAACTCGGGGCGAGCATCCACCAGGGAGAGAGACAGAGGGGAGAGGCTACCGTTGCGCAGTTCTAGGGGAATATTCCTCATCTAGCGTCGCTCTTCTTATCGCGAGGGAGATCCTACCGAGATAACAAGGAGAGCGATGAACGTCGAGCGCGAAGCGACGAGGCGCATCCCCTGCACGGGCCTCGATTGGAATTCTTATCGGGTATCCATCACGCGTCGGCGTGACAAAGTTACGGGTAGCGGCGAGTACGAAAGTTCGCCGAAAGTTGGCCCCGAGAGTTCACCGGGAGGCGGTCCGCGCGACGTCGTGCCCGCTCTGCGCGCAAAATCGCATTAACTCCCCGACAGCCGGTCCGGAACGCTCGATGTCGCGAACGAGGAGCGTTTTCTCCCGGATGGCAATTCCAGCAAGTTCCTCCCGCAAGTTCGGACGGCTAGCGTGCGAGCATCAGCGTCTCCTAAACGCGACGATGAGGAATCATCGACGCCCGCTCTTAATAGACGCTTCGGCCAAGAGATCTCCCGCGGGACGAGTGGGCGAGAGTGCGGCGGAGTTCCTCATCCCGCGGCTTCATCGGCGAGTTCGCCAGGTCATGCAAGAGCGAGCAAGGGCGATCTCCTCCCATCGGCGATGCATCGTGTGTCGCTGGCGACAAAGTTAGGCGGGGAATCTCCGCGTGCGACTTTACACTGGACTTTCCAGTTGAATTTTAAGAAGCCACGCACCCTCCGGTTTCGCGGCCTGCGCGAAACTAGCCCCCCGCCCCGCGCTGCCGCTCGACTATCAAATGAGCTGACGAAGTCGACATAGCTAACGGCCGAACTTTCTCGGGACACCCTGAGAATATCGTCGGCGACTCCTTTCGAAGAGCTTATTCGCGGTATTCTGTTCGGCGATCCGTTGACAACGGCGACAAGTAATGTAATTATACGAGATGTGTCGTCCGAAATATTGTCCCTGAAATATGTTTTCCGTGTCGCGCACGAGAAATCAATGGACGCTGACCGAGGCATCGATTGTTGAGCGCGTTGAACGCAACGAGGTTCCTCGTTTAATCGAAAAGTGTGCCAGTCCGACCTCGACGCAGCCTCGAGCGCGATTAATTAATACACGGATAATCTTTTGGAGATCTGCTTTCGGAGTTATCTCTCCTTTCTCACGAGCGTTCGGCGGACCGGAATACCATCGAGTTTTCGATCGGAAAACGGACAAGGGAGATTGATGATCCGCCGTAGCCGTAGTTGATTTGACTGCGTGCGTTCGTTTCCTATTTCCAGAGCTGAAAATCCCGATGAAGAAAGCCGGTGGCATTCGTTTCGCCGGCGCAACGTGCACGCCAGCACGAAGAATAAATATGTATACGCAATAACTGCAGGCTATAGAGCGCAGCCCTGCGTATTGTTGTCGCAAACGAGTATCCGATAGAGCATCGAGAAGTGTAGCAGAGAACAGGCGGGATCGATGGTGTAAATATCTTGATTGCCGCTTGAGGATATGCGGCAGGGAAAGACGTATCATTCGCGATTCAAAGGAACGGCGTCGTCATCCTCAGCGTTATCCGGAAGGAGGTGCATTTACGTGCGAGACACGTAGGCTGCGCTTGCCTCGCCGCTCACGTTCCTATCCGCGCTACATTGAGACGTATTCTTTAAGCCGCGATCAAAGGCACGGGACTCGCGTGACGCGATAAAATTTAGGGTGAGAATCCTGCGCGCGGATGCGGCCTTTAAACGTATCCAGGTCTGTCGATAACCGGTTGCGCCGTCAGCTGCGAAACGCGGCAAGATGGCTATCGACGCTCGTGCCGTATCCAGCGCCATTACGCGCGGCGATTTAGAGAGGATAATGTCGCGATAATCGCGGGATATCATATAGGACGCTGAGGTCTCCCACGGAGAAATCGCGAGCGGATCAATGATTTAAGTGGACGCCTCGCGGCTCCGCTCGAGAATTAATCGTGGCGCTTCGCGCACTCGTCGCTCGCTGAATTATTGAGAACATGTAAGGAAAAGGAAAAAAAGAGACAGAGAGAGAGAGAGAGAGAGAGAGAGAGAGAGAGAGAGAGAGAGAGAGAGAGAAGAAATCGTTCGACCAAATGCGACCTGAAGCAACGGCGATCTGAACGCGTTCGTAACGCTCGCGCGGTCCGTCCGAGCTTTGCTCGATGACAATCGATCGATCAGAGCTTGATACGCCGAGTCTGATTCAGATAGCTCGTTCCCATCCCTGAAAAGTCCAGCCAAGCGCGGCCTGGCGAGACTTCGAGAGCTCGCCGACATCTTTCAGCGAAGGGGAGGCGAGAACAATCCGGACGGTTCGCGCGCGCGCGAGGACGACAACGAAGTTAGCGCGTGCAGAAACACGGAATGTCTCGGAAGCGTCTCACATAGTTGAAACGACCGAGGGGCTACGACATAACGACCGATACGTACCGGCGAAGTACGAGATATCGATCAAAGCTATGACTCACGTTGTACATAATAGATCGACTGTCGCATTTCCCGTTGTGCGCAAAGTGTCTTTACCACCTCTTGCCCGCGCGCGCGAGCGGCGAAACTTTCGAGCCGGATAGACCGGTGGCGAGAAAACAACTGGGTGGAAGTACGGCAAGTATGACACCGAATCGAAAACTTGTCGTTACATTAGATGCAGTAATAATGGATAACTCTATGCGCCCCGCGCAAGCAATCTTCGGACGACGAGGCCGCCGAGAGCGGGATCGGACAGCCGATGATCGTCAGGAGGTCATTACGCGACGCGGCCGCTAATGATTCGCGCGGGAAACGACGTCTCGTTGCATCGTGTGCTTGTGCGCGCGATTTCTGATCGCGCGATGCGCTGCGAATGGCAGTTTCGCGATGAGCGATCGATATCTCGTTTCCTCTCTGTGCAACGATTTTGCGGATCAATAAGAATTCAGGTTTGACTTATTAATAGAATGCGGAAAAGTGTCATCGCGATGCAAGAATCGAACGGAAAGATATAAAGATCGATCGAAAATCGGGAGAGCTTTCGGGAAAGTATTCCGCCTCACGCTTCCCGAATGCATCTTTCCGCAGCGATGTCTATCGAAACGTTACGTTACGTGCTGTTCAGAATGAAAAGCTGACGTCTCTTAGCAGGAAACTGCTCGTAACAATCCCGAACAACGAAACCAAGTGACCAAGTTACTCGCGCGAGCCAAGTGCACGCTTAAAACGCAGTTGCAGGTCGCATCCGCGGGCTTACACGTGCAACACGTGTCAAGCGAGACGATTGATAGTTTTGTAGCGTTCCAGGCGACTTCCGTAACTTCAGAGCCGTGGGAACTGGCTTGGGAATTTATTGATTGGTTGATTAAAACATGACGGTTGAGATATGTAGGGTAAGCCGCGCAACTATCGACCCCTCGACAGTTATTCGTCCGCGTGTCCGGCCAGCAATATCCCACGTTATAGAAGAAGTCCGCGCGACAGCAGCAGCAACGGCGACTATGAAAGCGTTAAATATCCGAGCTGCGTCCTCCGCAACAATAAATGTCCATTTCGCTTAGCGCGTTATTTAGCTACGGCCCGGGGGACCGGCGGAATTTATTATTAAATCTTGGATAACCCAGCGGAATTTGTTGTCCCCGGCTCGGAATCCCGGATCTCGAAATGAATCTCAGAGAGGGATCTCAGATCGGGGGGAGGGGGACGCGCGATCGCGAGTCGCGCTTCCATTCGCGTTGTTCGTTTCGCGCGTTCGTTTAACTCGACGCTCCGTCTCGCCTCGCGGAGATTTATTAAAACGCGATTTATTAAAGCGAGAGGACCGCGGCTCCCCGCGGTCCTCGCAATTTATCCCGCGCCGGTAAATCCTTTACGATGCGGCGACGCTCGCGCGACACCGCGCGCACCTATCAGCCGGTCCGCTTGATGAGCAATCCCGCCGGAAATTTTCCGCGCGGTTTCGCTGTGCGCGAGCAGAATTTTTCGCGCACCCGCAAAGTACCCGCTCGATCGTTAATATTCAAATCGAGAGGAAGCGATTCCCTCGCCGCACCTAACGAGCCCAAAATACTGGGCCTCGTTCTCGCCTGATTTCCGCAGCGAAGAAAAGGGGGAAGGAAGGGAGGGAGGGAGACGGATCCATCGCGCGCAGGGGATGCTGCGTTATTTTCCCTCGCGAAACACTGACGTTTCGAGCGGACTGCCCGTTTCCGGGCTGTTGCCGGTCTGTTCTCACACAATTTATCAAACCGATTAATCAAATCGAGAACGAAAGCTCTTTGAGCATCGAGTTTTCAATGCGGAAGCACGATTGGCCGTTCGCCTTCGGGTGAACACTGACACACTTCCGTTAAGGATACGTTCGTGATCTCTCGTGATCTACGTCGAAGGTGTTTACGTTGGAATTAACATCGACGCATTTGCATGAAGAACGCAAAGACACCGCGAGCAAGGACACTGATAGCCGTCAAACGCTGATTAAAAGCTGACGCGCCGTCTCTCCCTTGCTTTATTTTTTTCTCTCTCTCTTTCTCTCTCAATAAAATTTTGCACCTGATGCTCACGTTGAAGTATTTCAATCGCGCCTTTATTACGGAATCATCATGACAGTTCTGAGTTAGAATGAATAGCGCGAGCATCGAAAAACGCGCATTCGTTGATCGGTTGATGCGCGATGCGCGAGACGAATTTAACATTCGCGGATTATAATCGATGATATCGGTGATTCGATGATCGCGGCACACTTTGCATACGTATGTATGTACGTATGAATATATTAAATGTAGTTGTGCCCAAAGCATCAAAGCCGGAAATTATTCTCGAAACGCGAAATACGTTTTTACGAATTTCGAGGCACGAGAGAACGGTACGTGCGAATAATTCTCCGCTTCTGCAATTCCCTCGATGATCCAAAATATTTCACCATCGCCGGGAGTACGCCTGCTTCCTCGCCGATTGTTTCCTAACGCAATATCGTGTACACAAAAGTACACAGATATCGATATTCGGCGAAAGGACGGAACGATTCTTCGGATCTAAGCAACGTTCGAATTGATAAAGAAAGAAATTACGATTAGAAAAAGTGTAAGTGTATCCCCGATGAATGTGCGGTTATCGAATCCGATCATATATACGATTACGTTTAATCAACAGCGTTCTAAATTACGGGAAGCGAACTTCCCACGGGACATACGTTTTTCATTCGCGGGCATCCGCGCGCGGATCTGTTTCCACTGCGATTGAAATATTTATTCGTAAACATATTCGCGTCCCTGCATGCGTAATACATTCTGCTATATAAAATTTCACGATGTCTTAGAAAGGCGCGAGCTTACTCGCATTGCGGAATCAATTAAACGCGGATGAACGATAACGCGTGTCGCGAGTACGCAAACTGCATCATTTGATGAGGATTTACGCATCAGCGAGTTGCCCAACAAACCGTAGCCGATAATGCCAGATTATGTATATGTATATATATATATATATATATATATACTTTATTCCGCAGTTTTTGAAATCGCGCGTGGATAACGATGCGATTCCCATCGCATTATTGCGCAGCCAACGTACGTCAACACGACGTGAAGTTTCTATTTCGTTAGAAGCGCCGAAGATTACCGACGAAACGTACGCCAGGGATTTTCTGACATTTTAATTCCAACATTCGTGACTCACGCATGGAAGGCGAAAAGTGATCACAGATCCGCGCCCGATAATTGCTAACGTAACACGCGTGATGGGGATCGCTTCTACAGATACATCGACTACATCGACTCGAACAAGTTCTTCAGACGCCTTTGAGAAAAATTCCCTCCTTCCTTTCGATCACGCACAAACGAGGAGTCTGGTGACTCTTCCCGGCGAATGAAGCGACTTTAAGGGAGAAGCGAACTTCCCAGCTGCATCCCGCCGAGAAAGCAAGGACATTAATACAAGTTGAATGTGTCTTTATCGCGGATAGCGGACTCATAATTTAACCTGCCAGGTAGCTTCTTTTGTACCCTCGCGTCTCTCTAGCCAACCTCTAAAATATGCACGCCCGCATGGTGAATCGCGGCTCGAAAGAAGCTTTCCTCAGTCATTTAAAATTCCGCCTGACCGCCGCATGCAAATCACTCGAAGCCGTGTTACGTCCGAACCGATATTACCGTCCGTGAAGGAAGAGCCAGGGCGGGGGAGAAGGGAGATAGCCGAAAAAATGGTGCGGCTAAGGATTCCGTGGCATTTTTCCGTCCTGTTATCGGAATCGGCGCTCTAATCGCCGATAAATTCCGATAAATTTCTATCCGTTCTTATCGTTCACGCGCGTTAACGGCCTTTCATCTCGCGCCTGATCGATCCCGAGTGATCGTAATCCCGTTGTTGTCGAGACCTGAAGATAAATGCGAGATGTAAAGTCAAGGATGCGAGATTAATGCTTATTAAGTTGATCTTTGAACAAGTTCAGTCCCTGAATCTGCTTCGCGACAACTTTCCGCGAAAGAACAAGTCTTGAATTGGCGGTCAGCTTGCAAGCATAATTTAACGAATGATCAAGTCGCTACGTCGAGTCTGCGATGTAAAATCTGACATCGTTGCTCCGTTGTTATTTCTTGTTAATTAACCGGCTGCAATTATGCACGGCCATTTCGTAAATTACGAACCGGTTTATCCGCGTAGCATCGCGCGTCAATCTCGCCGCATAGTTTCGGTGCACGCTGAAGGGTCAATGTTATCTCGCGTCGGGATATCCGAAGGTAAACACGCGGGTGTGCACGGAGCTCATTTGTCGCGGAAAGGCGGCTCGTAAATCCGTCGTTGATTTAAACGTCATCGTAAATTGTCGCGCAATCGTATCTCAGCGACTTGGCCGCGCGGGGGTCGCGGGGTTACATTGCGTGCCACGGTGTGTCGGGTGAAAATCCGCTACGCCTCAAGATCAGATGCACGCAGAATGAAAAAATCACGAAGAGGAGAGAGCAGGGAAGAAGGGGGCTACCTCTCGACTTCTTTGAAGCCAGCCGGATCTACGGTCTTGTTAAACGCGCGCTGACTTTAAGAACCTCCGGTCGATCCCATAACAGCGATAACCGTATACGCTCATATTTATGAGCTCGTAGCACTTAAGATGCATTCAACGCAATTAGCGCGGGCTCCGGGCCATAAAGCGAACGGCACAGAGTTCGTACTTCGACCGCTAACGTAAATTGCGATATTATCTCGCTCGGGCACTCGATCGGGCACCGAAAACAAAAGTCTAAACCTCGCGTCGAGATGGAACTTTAATTCTCTGCGTTACGCGATGTTTCGACCGTTTCCACAAATCTCCCCCCTTCCCGATCCCAATTTTCCTTGTCCCGTTGTTTTCTTCTCTCGATTTCTCATCGCGGAAATTTCGTCAACCGTGCACCATCATCTCGGAGTTTTCACTTGGCGGCTTATTGCGCGAGTGCGTCGACCATCCCTTTCGCGAGTACTTCCTGCATGCTTCGAGTCTCTCTCTTCCGGGAAAAACAGAGATTGCTCGGTGCTTGCGCTAGAGAGAGCGAAAGAGAGAGAGAGAGAGAGAGATTCCAGAAGCAGGCGAGGCCTTATTAAAATCAGAGTTTTCGAGCTGTGTCGCTGTGTCCAGCGCAGCGTGCCGATCTTGGCCGTAGATAATTACGAAAATCTGGATTTTTGTGGCCGCAATTAACAGGATTAACAGGAAACAACGATGGTCCAACAGAAAGGTTAATCTCCGCATTCGGTCTTCCATTCTGCAACGCATGTAGAGACAATATCTTGTGAGAAAGGAGGAACGATGATTATCGAATCATGATTCCGTAGATATTATTCCAATTTTACACAATCACATTCTTGATCATCCCGTCTTATTCTTTGTGACGCTTTGTACACCTATCGTTTTAATCTTTTGCGTAATATTCGGATCATTCGCGCAAGAAAAATTGCGGAATTTGATCCGCGAGGTATCTCTTGCACGTCGCACGAGACGCGAGATGTCTCGTAAGTGGAACGGGAAGCGTGTAGTCAGCCCGAAAGGAAGACGCGAGCAAAGGGGAAAAAGTGATCAACGAAAGATACGACAAAATGCGAGCGGCATGTCAATGGCGATAAACTTTGTTCAGATATCTCTTATGTTAATTCAAGATATAGTATATAGTATTATATACCATTAGATACTATTTGAAGGAAGCTGCGCAAGCAGTTCAGTTAAGCTCCGCGAGGAAAGACAGATTCTTTCCTGTGACATCAATTAAATCAGAAACTTAATATCAGCACTTTATCACGTATGAAATGCGATGAGGTTAAAAGTTAAGGCAAGAGTATCATAATTTAGAATCACGTCATCTAGTCGATCGTTTCCTTTCAAGGATACATGCCGAGATTAGCCACTTAAGCATCATTGAGCCACATTGCACTTATGATATCGAATAAGATTGAAGATCGTTGAAGATTATCAAATCGCCGCATATCGACGGCATATTCCATAATCTTCAAAAATGCGCCGTGTAAGTGAGAAATTTAAACGCAATTTTCCGGATCATATAAATACACGTTACGCACTTCGGGTCGAGCATTACCTCTAAATTGCCGACGCGGTGCGCCTGCCAGTGATTTAATGCTATCTTGAACAAAGCGAGACTCCACGCTCGTATGAAAGATTACTTCTGTTCTTCTTGCGCGAATGTTAAAACACGTCGGGACGATGACTGGAAACCGGGCTACCGGAACGCAGAACAAGAGCGGCAGCGAAAAGTCGGCTTGTCAGGCAGAATAAGACAAAACGGAAAATCTACGGAAACGAAATAAGGTGCGCTCCTCCGGCAGCGTACGAAGGCCCGCCATCTTAACGAAATGCACAAGAAGACATTATTCGAGGAAATTTCCCTTTGGAGATGGATTCTTTACGGCTATTTGGCCTGTGCTCATTCCCGAATGTAAATCGTCGAGGATATTGCAGTTTGCGCAATCTCCCCCCTTCCTCCCCGATTTTCATTTAATTATTAAATTAATTTCATTCTCTTGCTCTCTCTCTCTCTTAGCTGCTAAAAAAAATCGGTAAAATAATACAATACAAAATAAAACAATACAAAATAATACGTATTTACCAAAGCATCACATTATTAATCCATAAAATATTATTGAAATCATTTATAAATAATATTATGATCTGCCTCTACAGGATATTACTTGCAAATGACGATGTAACAGTTAAAAAAAGATAATACAGCGTAAGGCAAGGTAAATTTAAATAAAAAGGAGTATCATAATTGTAAAAATTATGGAAGAAAAACGCAGTTATATAGAATTATAAAGATTATCATCAAAAACTACGAAATTTAATAGAAGAATATTAAGTAGAAAAGGAATCATGATTCGTAAAGCTTTTACCAAATTTACGGGATGATAATTACACGAATTACAAGAAAGTTCTCTTGAAAACGACAAGATTCATTCTCAGAAATATCGAAATTCGTACCAACGAATTTATTCGTTCTTTTCCCATAAGGAGAAGAAGAGAAAATCGTTGTCATGAATAAACAAACGTGCGAAAATGGATAAAATGAATCGTATTTTCGACAAAAAGGTAGGAACTATACGCGTCTGCACCTTTCATTGGGTCTCTGACGCGTGACGCGTCAGAGATTCTATCAGAGATGGAATTAAGAATTAATGTCGAGCATCGAATCAGAAATTATCCCTTGAAAGGATAGAAGGATAGGAATTTTATTTTTTTACGAGCCATCGCATCAATGAAGCGCGTTTTCTGCTGGCGTTTAGGATCCTTTCCTCGTGTTTGATCGATTCACCACCACGTGTCGTCGCACCAAAACGAAATCATCCTGCGTTTTCTCTCCGGTGTCGAATTCAGTCATTTCCGCCGCGGCCGAGGCGCTGCGGAATATCGGAGAGAAAAATCGTCGCATTCATGCAAGCGCGCATTAATAAACCCGCGCGGAAGGGCGGGAGGGATTTGGATAAAATATATGCGCGCCGCGCTGTTCGCGAGAATTATAAATTTTCCATGGCAAATATCCGCGAGTGGCAAATATTCGCTATAAACTTGACGCATTTATCCGACATTTATGCGCGGCTTTCAGGTCCGCGAAATGCGCATGATCGGTTTTAATCCTGCTAATTGTTTCGATAACATATCGCGCCGTTAATTTTACACACGGGACCGATGCAGTTTGTAAGTAATTCGATAAAGAACAACATATCTCTCCATCTCTCTTTGATGAGGCTGAAATATATCAACTCGGAATTGTATAATATTATATTACGTTAAAACCGCCGAGCGTTCCTCGCCTTGGTCACTTTTGCTGTTACTTTTCTGATTTTTTTAAGCACAATAAAAGTTCTCATGGGGACTCAAGGAAAATGAGTCGCGCTATATAGCCGTTATCGCGTTTTATTATTCGCTTAAAGTAACATTTTACGAGTTTTGCGGCAGAATTTATTCAAGTGCGTGCAACTGTCGTTCCTCTCAGCTTAATCATGTATTACGTAGAAGCCGGGTATACGAAGTGGTCTATTACATTCAAAAGGCAGGCAATAGCGCTTTTCTTCATCAAATTAGCGCGAGCAATCTGCACGCAACGGTATCCAGGGTGCAATTATTTTTGCATTACGTGTTTTTCATGCAACAGGCATATCCGGAACGACGAGATTTCGCGCACGGGCTCTTCCCGTTTTCTCTTTCAAAGCAGAAAAAGTCTTTTTTCACTCTCGCAAGCCGTGGTCCACAAGCCGGAAACTCGAAAGCGGGCACGGGAAATTAGCCGCGATATACTTTCAGCGTAATTAAAATTACGGAATGCCTAAAGAAATCCGGCTTAAAAGGCGCGGAGCGCGCACGCGCGAACAAAAAGAAGCATAATTAAGCAAATACCTTCAAGATATTCCTTATGACCATGACCACGTCGCGCATCTCATTTCATACGGCGCGCACATAAAAATGCAGCAACGAAACCGCCAATTCCCATTCGACAGAAATTAATTAGCAAATGCCACAGAAAATATCGGACATTTCCCATTGCGAGGAAAACAAAACTAGCATTAACCAACCTTCTCATTTTGCCCGTAAAATGTATGTTCCTTGATAAAGCTCGAATCGCAGGATGGTCAAGAAAAGATAATCGATTACGTCCTCACGCATTAATAAACGCTTCGATGCAAATCTGTTGTCCTTTGTTCATTAATAAATGTTGACTAATTGATAAATTGCATTTTAGCAGAATCACCACGATTTCAAGATGAATTATCGGCACATCCCGCGTCAAGATCTGGAAAGATGATCGATAACCCCAACATTTTCCTCGAGAGAGGATCGTCCTCTCGAGTATAAACAGAAAATCGCCGTCGATCTTTCACGGCAAGATCGAAAACAATTAACGTGCGTTTGTGACATCTAATTTTAATTATTAATTGTGTGATCATACTTGACATCTGACTTGTAAAACTCCTTCTCGGCAAGAGCGAGAAGTCAAATAGAGCCAACCCGTCATCCTTGATTCCGATCTTAGCACCATTTAAGACCCCTCTCGCCGCTCCCCGCTCCCCGCAGTTCCTAATACGCGGCTAGAAAGAAACTAGCGGGTTGCTTGCGTTTCGGTCGATGCTTCGTGTAGCGCGCGCGCACACACATGCAAGGAGAAGCGCGGCAAGTAAGAGAAATATTTTTATTGCACCGGAAGAGCCAGCACACCGCACACGTGCACACGCATGCGGCACACACGTATGGCCGCTGTAAAACAACCATTATGCAACAGTGGTCTCGTTAAGATCACGCGAAGTGTGCCACTTGTACTTTATCACCGCGCGCACGCACACACGCGCACACGGAGTGTTTCTGTTTCGCCAATGAACAATTTCATTCTTTCCGTACGGGGAGTTCTTTCTCTTGCTTTGCTTGGGGAGAAGTATATACCCGGCTACACCGGCTATGTCGCATCGATTAATCTTTCAACGCGGCACCCTTATATCTTGGAGAGTCGAGAATCAACGACAGAGATCGATGTTAAAATTTAACGCGAAACAAGGAGCAAACGTCCAGCGGATATTGAAATCCATTGCAGTGACATTCAATAATATTTCATGAATTTATCAAGATATTTTTATTTCAGTAAAACTATTTTTGTGTATCCTTTTGCCTTTTATATATCGGCCACACGCTTGCTTCGATTTATCCCGAAATCAAGAGCAACTTATAAAGCAAAGTTTTT
The DNA here is from genome assembly GCA_020341155.1 of Eciton burchellii. Classification (NCBI taxonomy): domain Eukaryota; kingdom Metazoa; phylum Arthropoda; class Insecta; order Hymenoptera; family Formicidae; genus Eciton; species Eciton burchellii. The sequence goes on along the minus strand of JAHMML010000003.1, from coordinate 3,714,344 downwards.
CTTACCGAAAAAAAGTTCTCCTCACGGCAATCAAAATTAAGGAGATTAAGAATGGAATTAAATTTTTTGTATTTCTGTACGTGCGCCGATTCTACTCTGGGTCGTTGAAGTTATTTATTTATTTATGCCATAGATGGATCAAATTCAAAAGGAAAGAATCAAATCAAAAGAATCGTTGACTGGAAGGGAAGGATTGAGAATAATTTCTGATAAACTTGCATTACGTGAAATCGGCTTCTTTCAAAATTGTCAAAGTGGCGAGGTAAATTCAAAGCGATAAATAAACATCAGTTCATCTCCGATATCCCCAAACTCGAGATTACTAGTCGGGGAGAAACGTACGCAATCTTGATTCATTTATTCTTCTTCTACTGTCGCGAATGTCTAAATCGATTTTTAAGGAGCAATAACTCTCGTATCTCTTATCGCCCAGACGCCAAATAAGCTGTTTATCTCTCGCGGCACGAAAGAAGCGGAAGAATCGTGCGAGCATCTTTCCCGGTTTTGCTTTTTCCCTTTTTTTAGATAATCATGGCATGTTAAAGCAAGATTTCCGCCAGTCGATTAGAGCCTCGCCGAGGGGACCCTTCTTCTCCCCTTTTTTTAAGAGGAAGAACAATCGGGGCGATCGCGACCGTGGCTTAATATCGCAGGATTTCGAATTAGCCGGATCGTGCGCGAGCAAAGGGAATAACCGAGCTCGGTTTCGAGCGTTGCCCTGGCGCGATGCTTAATCAAAGTAGCAAATTAATTTATGCCTATGCACGTACGCGGTAATCATAGCCTACGCAAAACTACGACCGGCCGGTAGCACGTGCAACGACTTCGCAGCCATCGCTTATGAACGGTGCATTCGGATGATTAAACTAAGGTATTCCCAGTCGAGGAAAGAGGAAGCGGGGAGGAGACACTCTGATAATTATACCCCGATCTGGGCGCGTCGTAGTAAAAGCAAAGGAAGAAAAACGGGAAAGGAAGAGAGAAAGACAGAGAGAGAGAGAGAGAGAGAGAGAGAGAGAGAGAGAGAGAGAGAGAGAGAGAGARAGAGAGGGAGAAGTAATCATGCGCTTTTTTGCGCGCGCGTCTGCATTACGCGGAGATGATTAGAGAGCCGGATAACGACGAGGTGCTCTTCCGAAAAGCGGCGATTGATCATCGGTTCACGCGCGCCGAGGCCGATCTGTTAATTATCCATTCAAATTTTGTCCGTCTCGCCTCTTTGGTTGGTTATTCTCGGCGAAACGGTTCACTCGGGAATTTATCGTCGGCGAAACGATTCGGTGTAGTTCGTTTGCAGTTTCGTTCGTAATCTGTAACGCGACGCGCGACACGCGATACACCGGACAGCGGGATACAAAGTCGATATAACGTTACCGTGATATAACGTACTCGTAAATTCTTTTGGGCGTTAAATTACCGATGCCTATCCGTGACAATAACGTGCATTTTACATTTCGCCGAAGCGAAATCCACCGGCCGCGCGTTGCGGCTCAGGAAGAAAGTCATGAAACTGCGGAAGCTGCCTCCAAACCGCGATTATTTTATTTCGCTTTGTGTTTACCGCTGCTGCTCAGTCGATCGTATCTATCTGTCGAGTCTTTCGTTCGGTAGGTAATTATACGTATTTAATTGCCGAATGATTTTAATCGCACGAATAAGCGCCCGCGACCTCTTTGTCTGTTTACCTTTATATTATATTTATTATTACCTTTTTATTATCATCTCTTTATTTATTCATCATCTCTTCATCGTTTTTAACGATTCGTCTAGCTCCTGTATCCCGCACGGACTTCGCATTTACGCACATCGCCGCTCGATGTTACAATGTTACGTCGTAAACTCCGCTCTGGAATCAGCCTTCGAGGCGAAACACACTTTTTATAATTAGACAAAGGGAATCTTGGCGGTTAACAACTTAATCTCCGAGGCGTGGTTGACTTTAAGAATCGATGTCGGCCCATTTGACTCGCAAATGATGACACATGCCGGCCGCATGGACCCAGCCGGTAACCTAATGACTTTCGGCACGGAGGCTCATAATTGCACGACGATGTCGATTTATCATGAATACCGCGAGGTAATGTATCAATATCATCGCTTTGGAATGGATATCGATCTGAAGCGTCGTTTGAAAATCATCGTATACGAGATGTACACGAGATTCAGCCGTGACAGCGTAAACTCCCAGTGTTCTTGTAATTTCTTCAGAAGAAGGAAGATCGACACGTAACTTGTTCGCGAATGGCGTTCGCTTGTAAAATTATTTGCAAATTATAACGATCTGCCATTTACCTCGATGCAGTGCAAAAACTGGCAAGGAAATATAATACGAATATAAAATGATTGAGATAGCAAAACAAGAACAAACATACCTACAGAAACGCGCGATCATCACCGCAATTTGTATTAACTTTTATATTATACATAGCAGCTTTGATATTATCTCATATTATTTATATCAAACGTCGTTAAAACGCTTCGACGAATTCGCGATAGGAAAATAACATCCGCGAAACCCGTTCCATTTGACTCGTAAATTTAAAGTCACGACAGCTGTCTTGTATCTTTACTCTCTCTCTCTTTTTTTTTTTTTCTGTCTCTTCCCTTTTCTCCTCTTTTTTTCTTTCTTTCAGTCGACACGCGGAACTTTCCGTGGCGTGCCTGAATTCATCGCGGAAACGCTAATTCAAGAAACGGCGCCGTAACTTAAGAATATCGGGAATACCGCGCGCGCGACGTCGTCGTTAACGCGACAGATCCGATTATTTCGCGTAATTAAATAGCGCCGGGAATTCACGCCCTCCCCTCCCCCACCCCCGCGCACTCCCTGCGAGCGGTGGCGCCGAAAAGGGAGGAAAGAACCGAAATTACGAAGCCGCCGCAACCGCCGCCGCCGCCGCCCCGTTCGTTATCGTTAATCAATTAGCCCGACCTTAACCCGGCTTAACGGAGCTGCCGCGTTTTCGGGCCGGCCGCGTTTTAAAGCGGAACGCATAACGCGTTTAACGCCGGCCGACATGAATTCGGGCGAGGATGCTCTCACGGCACGCGATCCGCCGATATTTTTTCGTTCGCGTTCCCGGCAAACGCGGCGCGATCGATCACGCGATCGTGCGAGCGAGGCAACGAGATTTCTCAGCTATCGTGAGCATCGGATGCATCCACGAATGCATCGGGCGATGCGTTAATGCGCCTGATACGCGCGAGGGAGGTTTTCGGAACGCGCGGCCTGTCCGTTATGCGCGCGTGTATTATGCATAACCCGAGTTTGCGCATCGACGACAGCCCGAGCTCGGGCGTTACTCGGGAGTAGCATCGGTCATTTCGGCGTTAATGGACATTGCAGCGAATCCGAATCCGGATCGACCGTTAAATCGATCCGTCGACACTTATTCGGCGCCTTCGCCGGGAAGAAAACGGCGCGCTCTGCTCTCATCTCAAGCCGCGAGACTTGAAGTAGCGCTCTGCGGACGCCAAAGCGCGTAAATACAGGAGCTATCGGCCGTTGCGTGTAGGCATCGCTGTATTTTGCGCCAGAACGCACATCATAAAGCATCGGCGTGCAAAGCGCACAGCGGAAGCCCATCTTCGAGTTTTCGCGTCTCGCATAAGGTTCGACCGAATTCGTCGACTCTGAATCATTGGCACCGATTGATCGATGATACCGATGGACCGCGCGATCGGTAACTTCGGATCTTTCTTGCGCGGAACAGTCGCCTCGCGTGACCGAGTGTCCTCCAAATGCAGCGCGGCGACTTTGATCTGACATCTTCGGCGACCCCCCGCGAACTTCCGCGGCTTGATTTTTTTGAGTTAATCAGATCGGCATGGGGAAACCGTTCATTGAAACATTCACGATTGGTTATTAGCCGAGCCGATACACCACGACGCGAAATGGATACATAAATTACTCGTCGGATGATACTTGGCGCTTGTTTCACGCAGAATCGCGCGACTGGCAAGCGCGATATCCAGAGATAATCGAAATCGATATCGTTAATCGAGAGTGAACGGAACCGCTGCAAAGCGCACCGCCGCAGCGATATTTTATGATAGCACTGGCGGCATTTATTCGTATCTTCATTGGTAGAAAATATCGCTCGCGGCGCGACCGTCGATGCGACTTGTGATTTAATTTCATATCTTCCAATTACGCGAAATATGCACATGCATATGCGTATGGGATTACTCCTCATCAGCAAGCGACATTCGACAACTAAAATAAACTATTTGCGAACGTGCCGGACCGGACACGTCCATTGATAACAAATTGCCGGAATCACAAAGCAAACCCCGACGATAGTTATATATTTTTATGATTATTATTAGTTTTGCAATGTATGTAGCTTTTTTAATTTCAGCGATTTATTTGAATTATACGACGTATGACGTATATTAAAGAGTTGAATACTGTAAATCGTTACGGGAAAATATCGGTAAATGCGAATATTTAACATTTTATCTTGTTTATGCCAAAATTCAGACAACAACATACACATTTTCGTCTCGTGCAACGTGCATAATTTTTTGCATAATGATGAATTTAAGATTTAAAAGAGGACGCTTGATTTTCCGGAAGGACAATCCTGAGACACGAAACATGTGCATGATTTCAAGAATGCTGTCTTCATTACATAAATAAATCCATGGTTCTACAATTATAACGCTTTATCATAATTCTGCGCTTATGATAAAGATCATTACGAATGATCGATAACGAAACGGAAGATATTAATGTAGAGTTACACTTGGAGGGAAATGATTTCTATTCGTTTAACACATTAACTTATTAAATTGTGCTAAATGGTTTTATCGCGAGTCACGCCAAGCGAATCATTATTAGATATTGTCTCGATCGTATTCCAGCATGAAGAAAAATATTCTTGCTTCAAGCTCAATGGATGAGACGAGGAAGCAGAAGAAAATGGGTTGGGAACGCTTAATTATTCCAATCTGTTCCAATCGAGCATGAAATAACCATTAATGATCCTCCCATCGCTCTCGATCCCGATATGTTCTCGTTCCAACCAAATCTTTGCATCAAAGATCGAAAAACGAACGATTTCTGGATTGAATCGCGCTTGTCTCTCGAATCTCCGTATCGAGATCCAACGAGGATGTCCACTGATACGATAGAAAATATTTCGACGACAGATAGTTCGCTTTGGGATAAATTTCCTGGATTTCGAGCGAAAATACGTAAAGTGACATTTTCCATTTTAAATGGAAATTTTTATGGAAACTCGTAACGATTTTTCTTCTTCGATATTAAACGCCGTGATAATTAAACGTCGGATTAAAGCTCTATCATGGTCCACTTGATATTAAGAATAAGAAACCTTCTTACTTCTCGTTTAAGTACCTGACGTTTAATTTGCTTAAATCCAATCCGATTTAAAATGAAAAATCCATTACTACTTATGTCGTTTACAAAAATATCTCCTTACCCTCTCCTCTTCGCTCGTAAAAAATATTTCCAACTATCTCGTTTGCATTTCAGCTCTAACACGAAGCTTCGTATGTTCGCACTTTGTTAGAATTTCTATTAAAATATCGCGTCGGATCATTTTCGGGCATCATAATTATCCAAGTATTTATTCTACTTTTGTTATTTGCATCGTTCGCGTATTTTCCATCATTTTCCAACGATAACGCGCGAGAGTAAAAATACTCACACATTTGTTACCGCGCCCCTCTATTACGTGCTTGATTAATCGTCGCTTGTTTAACGAGATAACTTACGTTCCTGCGGCATGTTATTCCATTCGCCGGCACTAGGAATAAATATTCAAAGCGCATTTACATTCCGTTTTATCGATAAGAGATCATTTTTAATCGCGTTACGCTGTCTGGTCCACAGACAATCAGAACAGATAAATTATACATTTCGAAGGCATTAATGTTCGAGCAACGCTTCAATTCGCTTCGATTGTGTTTAAGTTTCGTCGCGAGCAAAAAGATTCCAGCGCGCATCGATGCATCCTACAGCAAAGACGCTCTTTACGCGCCGTTTTCACCCTTATCGCGCAGATTTTTATTATGCTTGTAATGGGGATACGTACAACGTGAAGCGGAAAAATTGGAAAAGTTCTGTGAGACATTTCTTAAAACTTCCTCCTCTCTTCTTCTCTCTTGCACTCTCGCAAGCTACCGTATTCATGAATGTAAACAAATCTCGTATTGTCCATAACCAAATCTCTTTCCGCGCGCGCGCGCGATATAAATCGCGCGATTGAATCGTCGAGTAGTAAAACGCCGGAATCGAACCGGAATATTTGGAAAAATTGCGAACGAACGAACGCGCTTACAATCGTGGCGGCAATCCGCACCCCCGGAAAACATGGAACTTCCTGTCTGCGTAATGGCATCGATTGGCCGGTAGAATATATCCCTAATTAAACCTCTTCATGTCGGCGCCCGTGATCGGGTTTCGACCCCGGGCAAAAATTACCCTTTTCCTCCCCTCCGTTCCATTCAACAAACGTAACATCCTATCCTCGGCTGCCTCCGCTCGTCGCGGGAACCTGTTGCCGATAGCTGGCGGATGATACGCGCGAAATTCAATCCAATTTCAGCAACAGCCCGGCCCGCTCCCGCGCTATTTAATCTACTTTACTTTTATCCGTTTTTTAATGGATCGAATATTACCATCCGGCCGTCCGGATGCGCGAAAATCGATCCGCGAGGCACGAAATCTCGATAAATCCCTCTTTCTCCACTCCTCCCCTCCCCTCTTTGTGACGATTATAAATAAAAGCAGGCGGAATATCACGCGAGCGGTGGCGGCTGGCTGCCAATATGCCAAGTTTGATTAAACGATTTAGCCGGAGCAATTGTTCGTTATATTTTGAACTAAACTCCCTCGCCCGAGCGCGTTCGCCAGACACTCGCCTGTGCGTGTGTTGCGTCTGTGCTACGGATTTCCCCGCAGACAATACCGATTTATCACCGCCGTCGCGGCATTTGCATGCTCCGGTGGATGCGCCAGCGCCAGAGAGAGCGCCTGGATAATCAAACATAAGATAACGATCCTGCGTGGGAAGTAATGCCGGCCGTTAAATCGGCGGTAACGCTCGCGTGCCGAGGATAAAGATATACGGCGCTGATACTTTGAATTCCCGATCGGATTTCGCCGGGATGTCCCGGTCATTACATCACAAGGAGAGAACACGGGAGTCTCCGATGCTCGTCGATCTCTCGCCTATCCGAATCGAGTCTCGATCTCGAGCGATTCGTAACTCGCGGAATTGAGAATGCCATCCCAACATGTGCGCCATCATGAACGTGATTTATTGGACGGCTCTGTGCGCGATTCTTGTCCATGAAACTCAGGCTCATATTCAGTCGCGTTTTGCGAACTGATACTTGTAAAGTTGGAACATTTGCCGTTTCTACCGGAGCAAAGCGCGCACCGCGCGAGTGATCTCACGATCGTAGTTCGCGATACGGAACTTTAATTACGTAGGTAATTTGTGATGGCAAAATCCTGGTCTCCCTCCCTCTCTCTCTCTCTCTCTCTCTCTTATATGATAATGGATAATAAGCTTGTTAACAGAAGAGAATTGATAATATAACTCTCATAATTCTCGTAATTTACCTTTGCCGGATTCGTCGGCAGCAGCATTAAAAGGGCATTCGCACTTGCCGCGTCTCAATTTCGCATTCGGACCATTCATAAAGGAATAATGAGAATTGTAGGATCGGCCAATCGAATCGTTGATTGATAAAGACCAGGAAGAAGCGGCAGTAAATGGCCTGTTGGTAATTCAGCGGTCATCGGATTCCAAGGTGCGCGGTAATGCGCGAGCAACGACACTTCCTGTCGGCACGTAAAAGGCCGAATACGCGGGCGCAGAGGAAATTGCTGGACATGCGGGACAGATAATTGTAATATATCGTTCAATTTACATTCGACGTGCGAGGCTGGTTCAGGGGCAACCCGACTCGTTCATCATCCTCGTTGGCGGAGGAACGAAAATATTTCCTTGTATTCCGGCACCGAGGATTCATACATAATTTATATTCTTAATCAGACTCTTGTTTAACATGCACACACGCACACGTACGCGCATATGCACAGACTCGCGTACGGCGCGTACATCTGCCCGAGTTTTAGCAAGTTTACCTCGCGGTCTGTTCAATTATTACAGGTTACAGCGTTCTTCGAGAGCATTTCCTTGACTCCTCTAACGAATGATTTTCCCACGAATGCAAATCATTAAATCCTTTCTTTTCGACTCGCTTCGTCCGGCTATGGACGCCGAATCGGCAAAGCTCTGAAATTCGAGCCGATCGAATTTCAACGATGCATCCGTCGACTGATGAATTCATAATTTCGACCTGCGAAGGTCACCGGTAAAATGCGTACCGATCCAAGGCGCTGACAGTTCTCATCGTCAGCGTGAAAAAGCAGTCGGAGCGCGGCCACATTGCGGAGCACGTTTCGTTATTGGCCGTTTAATCGATACGTGCCAGAGCCGTGCGGCGCGTGGCCGCGACATGAACAGGCCTCTGTCATTACGAAGGTCTCGCCCGAATAATCCAACTTAATGATTGTTACGTGATTAAGCGAAAAGAACGACGCGCCTGAATCCCAGAATTTGCTCGGCGAGCAGGCTACTCGCTTGCGGCTTAATGCGCGGATAAACGTGTCGCGGATGATTATTGCCGTAATGAAGATAGCCAGGTTTGCTAAACGCTGCGATCTCCGCTCCGAGATTCCTTCGTCGTTGCCTTGCAATCTCGCGAGCAAACGAACTCGAATAATCGCGAAATGATACGATCGCGAGTTAAATCGCGGCTCCAATACGCAATCGATCGGCAAACTATATAGATGCGAGCTGCAATTAAATGCAGAGAGTATTTAATGGCGCTTACAGTGTTCCCGGAGTAATGGTGCATCGATAATGTAATGATTTAATGCGTGATAAAATTTTCACATTAAATTTTAATAACAATGAACGAGTTGCCTGTGGCGAGTTTTGAAATGATCCTTTCTCGCCAAGACTTTCAATTCTCACATGGCGTGAAGTTTTACGTTGAAATGAAAAGCGACGAGAATGGCATGCATTAATTAAATGTCAAAGTAAAACTCTGTCTCTCTCTCTCTCTCTCTCTCTCTCTCTCTCTCTCTCTCTCTCTCTCTCTCTCGTTCTCTGAAAGTTCATTCAAATATTGATTCTTAAGATTAGAGATAAAAACAGGAGATTGGGTTAACATTTATCAAATCGACCGTTTACCTAGACAAAGAAAAGGCAACCTATAAAGGGAGAAATCACATCGGAGAGGCAGAGATGTAATTTCCACAAAAAAGCGATCCTATCAAACACAAATCCCCGTTTCCACATCGTAACGGGCGGCGCGTTATTGAATTCTCTCGCCGACACGCCGAAATAATCGTAACCGGAAAAAGACCTCCCGGATCGCCGCCGCCTTTCCGGCCGGAGGAAACACATATTTTCATTCGCAAAAAGCCGGACGGAGAGCCGGCGGCGGTGGCTTAACCGCACGGCCATAAACAGCGCCGACAATAATTCCGCCATAAACAAGTGCTCTCCACACGTCACACGCACTCGCGCCAGCCGCAGACGAGCATCCCCCCTCCTCCGTTCCCTACCTTCATTCTCGTTATTCCCGATTAGGATCTCGGTCTCCTCGAAATCCGCGTCCCTGACCAGCTCCAGCGGGTCCTTGGGCAGGAAGACCCCGTCGATGGTGGGCGCTGATGGGAACCCAAGGATGCCCCAGTAACTGTTCCATTGCTGCACGGAGAGGGTCTTGGCGTCGACCGATCTCATGCACGCCATTACGCGACCCGGGTTCTCCTGTAGCATCGTCGAGTTGCATCCACAGTCATCCACGAGCACACGCGCGACCTCGTTCGCCTTCTCGCCGGTCATGTAGCTCCACGGGGCGTTGAGGGTGCCGCTCTGCAGGATGCCGCGGCGGACGAGACCGCGCGTGACCGGCGAGATCAGGTGCAGCGAGACCGAACTTCCACCCGCGGACTCGCCGAATATCGTGATCAGGTCGGGATCGCCGCCGAAGGCGCGCGCGTTGTCGCGCAGCCACCTGAGCGCGAGCGCCTGGTCCCAGAGTCCCATATTGCCCGGCGCTTCCTCGCTGTTGCTGAAGTGCTGATTGAGGTAGAGGAAACCGAACGCGCCTACCCGATACTGCATAGACGCGATGATCGCGTTGCTCGCCACCGCCATGATGTCGGCGTCGTACACGTCGAGAGTGGCAGTGCCGCTCATGAAGCCGCCGCCGTAAATCCACACCAGCATCGCCATCCCGTTGCCGTTACCGGGATACGGTGGCGGCTCCGAACCCTTGTGACGTAGACGCACCTTCTGCGGCACCCAGATGTTCAGGTACAGACAGTCCTCGGAGATGTTGGTGTTCGGGTTCCACATCTCCTCGCCCTCGAAACCGGGAAAGTACTCGTAGCGCTCCTGGTAGCAGCTGTTGGGCAACGTCGTGGCATTCAGGATCCCATGCCAGGGCTCGATCGCCAACGGCTTGCGGAATCGCAGCGGCCCCACCGGCGGCTTCGCGAACGGCACCCCGTAGAACACGTGCACCTCGCGCTCGAGCACCATGCGGGAGAAGCCGCGCATGAGGCCGCTCGTCGTCTCCACTACCAGGTTGTCGTGGACGCCCTCCTGACCACCATGTTGATCACCGTGTTGCTCGTCGCTGTGCTGCTGACCGCCGTTGGCCACGTTCGCCCGCGTGATGCACGCGCTGTGCAGGCTCAAGCCTAGCAGCAGCAGCAGCAACGACGATGGATACTTCATGGTCCACGAGCTCATGATCGGATTCGCTGGGAGTCCTCTCGCACACTCTTTCAGGAACGACAGATCCGCTCCTCTAATCGCTCGCGATCAGCGCGGTTTCGCGCTCTTCGAATCGATCCTCTCGCGAAACTCGAAACGATGATCGACTCTCCCGCTACATCGCAGGCACTCGCAGACCCGTGAGCGCCCTTGTGCGGAAATGAGTTCGCCGAGTTTTCACTCGGCACGCGTCGAACTCGTGAAGATTTCGCTCGCCTCGGGAGCCGCCCCTCGCGATGTCTCTCGTTGTCGTTGTCGTCGTCGTCGTCGTCGTCGTCGTCGTCTAGGGAGACACGCGAAAAAGGAGTTTTGCTCTTCTTATGCATACATGGAGGCGCATCGGGAGGATCGCGATATCGCGCCGAGACGGCGGAGAGTGATCCTTCCACGAAGAGTAAGACGATTTTCAGGCGGATCATCGATCTCGCGCAAGCATGCACTTCCGATGCACTTTGCCTGCTACTTTTTAGCTCGGGCGGGGAAACTTCGCCGTGGAAAGCCGCGAAACTCCTCGCTTTCCCGTCGAGATGTGCGTCTGTACTTGATACCGTTTTTAGCTAACGCTAACTTCCGCCACGGCCCGCTAAACCGATAAACGCGAGATTGGCGAAACGCCAATCAATTTGCATCGAGCACATTAAAATGTGTTCCGCGCTGAAGCCGGAATGACTTCGCAACATCGATGACATTATTTCCTCCAATTCCCGTAGTTCTCGCGCGATAGTTCGAAACCGATGAAGCGGATGGGATGGGAATATGAGTAAGCAGCTCATTTCTTCGTCTTCCTTTTCTTTTCTTTTTATACGATTGCCGTATCAATCGCGAGACCTGATATCGCGCAAAGTTCGGCTTTGACAATGCAAGTTTCTTGCAACTCGTAGCCGAGAGTTACAGTTTACATGGACAACTTTATCCCCCGAATCGCTCCGCTGCCCGCTAAGGAGCCATCTCTTTTACGAATGGCGCTGCTCATTCGGATCACGTTTGCTCCGGGAATATTGATGCACGAGTTAATTTTCTTCTCTGCCTCTATCGCGCATTATCTAGCCCTGTCTGGAGGCAAATGATTAATTATAACGCAAGAACGTTGAAATAATAGATTTCCGATTTGATTCCGTAATCAGGAATCAAATCAACGTCAGAATGGAAGCGTCCCTAAAAATAGGGCTCGTACGTTCTAGACGTCTCGCTACGTCGCGATGGATGTTTCTTTTTACTACGGGAAGTTTTATGAGCCATTGAAAAATAATACTCGCGTAAAAAGATTTAGAATTGTCATAAAGCGTTTCCCATGGGCAGCGTATTTGTCAAGAGAGACTCAACAAGTTAGCGAGCGGAAGACTCGCGGTATTTGCGCAGCGAGACGTCGCACCTCTCGATGCTCCAAGACTATTTAAAAAGAAAGGAAATGGAATATGCATCTTGTGCCGAGGAAACCAATCGAAAAACTGCCCGACAAGAAATAACACAGCGCGGAGAAGCGTAAGAGAATGATTAAAGCATAAACATAAATTCATCGTAATCAAAGAGACGGAATAATAATTATTAAAACTACCGTTTTCAACAACCATTTGTTGCTGAACAAACAATTATCATAATCGTGTGCAACGTGATTTCCCAAGCGATAATTATTATTCATGTAACGCAAAGTCTCATTCCTCGCGAAAAAATTGCATTTATCGTCATCGTGTCAGAGGTCGCGCGTAGAATTACTCCTTACGATCGGATTATAATTATCATCGCGCGCGAAATGCTCAGGCCATAAAGCTCAGGTTCGCCAAGAGTCGACTGATTTATACACTTTGCGGCTGATTTCCGCTCGTCTGAACTCGGATCAGAAGAAGATAGGAAAATAAGCCAAAGTCAGATCTCTGCGCGCTTCAATTGCACTCAACAACGCATGATGAATGTATCTTTCGATTTCAAGAGCATTTCAGAAGCGTTGCAACTCGGAGTCCGTTTACATCGCGCGTTAATAATTATCTCTCAGTATCTGTATCGTGAACCGCAATACCGAAATATACCGCATGGTGTCGATTGCATTAACGCAGTCCGAATCATCATTAAAGCTTTATGAACCGAAGATAGAGTCCCGTGACAGCGTACTATTAGCAGGCTAAACCACAGCGCACTATATTATTTAGCAGACGGAATTGGCTATCCGCGCCGTATTACCAAGGATCGTCACTTCGTCAAGGTTGAAAAATCTTGTCAAGAGGACAACAGACTAGTCCGTCGAAAAAAGCGGATTACATCGGATAGCTTGTCATCGTCATCTCCGCGCATAAGTCGCGCATGTTGGAATTATTGAACACGTGTGGATGGGTAAGCAGCTCTCTTTCTCTTCTGCGACGTGTTGGACCGTTCTCGTCCCAACAATTCTGATTGACTTTGATCTCGGTTGCTGAAAGACCTAACACATGTAGCGATCATATTCTCGATCTCGATTAAAAAAGAAATATAATATCAAATCGCTAATTTCGCCGTTTGAAATCGAAACCGCGAACGCGTTTTCGTTTCTCCTCGAAAGATACTAATTGTCTGTCGACAATGACAATAATAAAGTTTCATTGTTTATAAATTGCTCTCGTTACCTGTCTTACCAATTTTACGTGCAATTCGGTGATCGTAAATTGCATTTGCACGCGCTAGGGGAAAATTGTCGCAAGCAAAATTGTTCGTTTGTGTAACAGGAATTAATGAAATCTGATCGGTCCAATTACTAGATCTCTTAGTGCTGCAAAAATCGGCGTCGCTTTCTTTCCTTGCGAAATCGCGGCAACGAACGGGAACTGGACCGCTAGAAACAATTATTTAGCATTTCGTGGGGACTATCATTGCCTCCTCTCGTCATGAAATTACGCCGGTCGCGGCAAACTATTCCTCATCGACATCGCGATTTCTCAGACGACTCCATCTCCATTCTCCTTCGCGATCCTCCCGATTTTTCCTCCATTTCTCTCCTTCTCCTTCGTCTCCTCCTCTCCTCTTCCCTCTTTCGTTCCTACCTTCTTATTTTCTAAATTCACCCTAGCCTTCCCTCCCATAAACACTCCCGTGCACAATACACCCACGCACGCGCGCCGGATATGGAGTTTCACCCCTCAAAATCGCCCCCGCTAACTTGCTCCCCCTCGGTTTTCACACACCCCCCCCTCCCCCCGGAGTTTGTCGCTTCTAGGGACGACTCGGAGCCGCGAGGAGACGCTCCCGTTCACCCTTTCCTCGCTCTTGGTTGTCTCCTCGTCGGAAGTACCACGATCCCGCGATCTTCGCGGGCGATTCCGGCGGCTTGTTGTCACGGAGAAAAAAAAAGAAGGAGAGAGAGAAGCGTGCGGAACGAGCGGACAAGCGCACGTACGTACGTACGTGATCGCAGTTATCACGCGGCGGCCGGCGTGCCGCGTTGCACGGGGTCGACTGATCGAGGAGACAGAAGTGGAGGTGGTGCTGATGGTGGTGGTGGCGGCGACGGTGGCGGCGGCGGCGGCGGCGGCGGCGGCGGCGGSGGCGGCGGCGGCGGCGGCGGCGGTGGTGGTGGTGGCGGCGGCGGCGGCAGCGGCGGTGGTGGCGGCGGCTGTGCTGATAGTGGAGGTGGTGGCGGCGGCTGCGGCGGTGGTGCACGGTTCGCGCATAAGCCGCGCGCTCATATCTTCGTCGCGCGACCCAATCTTCAAACCTTGTTCTTGCTCTCTCCGCGACTCTCCCTTCATCTCTCATTGTCCTCTCCCTCTCTCTCCCTCTTTCTCGCCTTTGACTTGCCCCTCGCAACTTCGTTCGTCCACGTCGTTCCATCCGCGGTGGTATCTCCAACCCTTGCTCCTTAATCGCCCGGGTGCAACGGGGAAACGCTGAATGCCTGCAAAGTACTGCGAAGAAATCGTCGTCGTTGTCGTCGTTTCTTCCTGTTTCGATAAGGAGCGTCGACGAGCTTTCGCGATGAGCACCAGAACGCAGATCGACAGCGGTAGCTCAAATTTAACAGTTTAGCGAGGCTACGGCTAACAGTTCGGCGCGTGTTTCGTGCAGCTCTGTGACATGTGATACACCACTAAAGCCATCACGTCCCACCACCGCGATCCGACTCTAGGGGTGGAAGCAGTCGTTAGCGACGTGATCTGTACTCCTCGTTTGTTCGCGCGCGGTATCATGATGGATTAATAATAATCAATCGTCAGCGTGACCCTCGTGCGGTGTTAATTTGATGAATAAGACAGCGCGACGCGCGGATACAATGGGACGAAAAATCCGCGAAGCAATTACCCTCGTGCGTATCTCACAAGTATTTCATACTTCATCCATCATTTCGAGAAATGTCGCGGTTCCCTACCGCGCTCGTAGGATTTGTCCTTCCCGGTTGCACTAATTTACCGTAAACCCCAAATAACTTAATTATTATCCGGAGATTACAGTCGCGAGGAGCAGCAAGGCGAAGCAATTATCTGGAAAGGGATTAACCGGAATTTCGTTTCGTCTTTTTATCGATATTACGTTGTCTTTATGCGACAACCGCAATACCCGCTGTTTTAATTGCAATTTCAAATAATCGCCTCAAGTCGATTTCTTCATTCCGCTTTTAATGCTAAGATCACCTCAGCTTTAAGACTCCTATTGCTCTAGTAAGGAAACACGGGGAGTGATTCTCGCTTGTGTTTCACAACACTTGTAACAAATCTATTTGCGCATAAATGAGCACAACAAAACGACGTTATCTTGATGTATTCACGCGCGCCATTTCGCATTAGACGCACATCTCTCAGCGCGATATAGCTAACAATTGCAACAAAAGTTCGTAGCATCTTTCCAAGATGAAATTCCAAGACGCGTATTATCGCGTATATATCTCACGATATATTTATTCAAACACACATCGTTTGATTCCACTACTGTTCGCCATCTTCTTCGGTAGCTTCGTTATCCCGTTCTTCCACGACCCTTCAAGTTTCTTATTAAAACAATGCAACAACATTGCAAAGTTTTATTACGCAACGCAAAATATGGAAGCATACGTATCTGCGAGACTTGTAAATTCACTTAATTACAGAGAACGCAACATTATTCCGCGCTGCGGTAACTTTTATAACCGCGCTGTCGTAATTGTCCATTGAATTAAGAGTATTGCATTTTTCCTCGGTTCTTTGCCGACCATTCAATTATGGGCAGGCCACAATGCTTACGCAAACGAATGTTTCCCCTATAGTAATGCATAGTAATCGATAGCCCCGCGGTGATCCCAGCCGCGACACGCTGGACGAGCGTTAGTTAGTTTCCAGTTCTCCATTCGCTTCGCGTTTCCCGCTGAACGACGTAATAATGTTCCGAATACCCAACAAGCCGCTCGATTTTTTTATAGGAAAATATGCATATTCGCATCCGCGAAATTTTTTTCGAGCCAACAAAATTCCAGCGTGCATAATAACTAACGAATGCGCATTTAATCATCGTTAACGCGTCCGCGAATTATAATCCTGATATTTAGAGTACAAATTCAATCCGACGCGCTGTGCACGCTTGTCATCCCTAAATGAGACTCCCTAAATCCGCTCCGTAAATCCGCGCGCGTAAATCCACTCGTCGAATCAAACGATCGAAGATTGAATCCCGCTCAGCGAGATCAAAAATCGATCGACTCGGTTTTCGATTTTCCAGCGCGACTCTGAAGAAATGTCGAATGTAAGGGTGTACTTTATTTAGGCTGTCGCGAATCAGGTCCGTTAAAGAGAGCGTCCTTTATCCCGCTTTATCCTCTTCTGCGAATAACATTCGTCTAAGAAAACCAGATTACTCCGCGTCAGGTTTCTTGAGTCACTTTGCTTTAGATAATCCCGTTTCCCATTATTCGCGGGCGTCCTTCCCAGTGCCGACACACGGCTCAAAATGGAGCACGCGGTACAATGAAATATTTGATGCGCGAGCATTACGTGAGACTTGGCTAGCAAGACTCGCAGCTTCGCCTGCATCCGCGCGCGGAAAGATGCTCGGGATGCGTGATGTTATTAACGGGAAGACCCGGCGGAACGCGCACGGAATACTTAACGACCCCTCATCTGCGATTGCACCGCTCTACCTTGGATTTTCTTGGCAAGAGAGAGATGGGGAAGGGAGAAGGAGCGATAAGAGTATCGTTACCATTCCAGAGTCTCTGTCCTCGTCGCGCGTGGCTCTCGCTTTCTTCCCGGAAAACATTTCTTGGCTTTATCTCCATTTATTTCGACAACCCCCTACCCCCCCCCCCTACGTACGCGATCCGCGACGATAGGCTTTCGATTCCTTTCCGTTCGGTTGCTTCGATGTTGCGTACGTCCGCCACATCTTTTCCGCCTATTACAAATTTCCGGTTCTCGTAATAATAATTTCCCGCAACTTGCCCTCCCGCTGCCGTATATCGCGCGTACGTACGTAAAGCCGGCATTGCTCGTAAATCCCCTTCGTTTTGTTGAACACGAATCTCTCTACCAGGCGACACCCTTCACCCACCTCTCCAGACCTTCCTGTACTCTTCCTCCCCCATGCCCCGTCCCCTCTCCCCCTTCGACCCGCGGTACGGAAAGCAAATCGGATCTTACGTGAGCGCGAGGCGCGCGAAGCGTCGCACGTGATTCATTGAATTGAGGCGCGCGCCGATTCGGTCCAATCCGGAAACGAGGCGTCTTCCCTGCACGCCCGGCACTTTTATCACGATTTAATTGGCACGCTCGGCGTTCGCGTCGCCATTCGCGATAGATTCATTCGCTGGATATTTTATCGGCCCGCGTTGCGGCCTCCGAACGAATCCCATTCGCGATCGCCATTTCCTCCTTCCCCCGCTGCCCCTTTTTATTGCGAATCGCCAGTGCGATAGTTATTAACCACCCCCCCCCCTTCCCCAACCTGCGCATCCCGTCGTCCCGGCGGTTGGATATTCTTTCTCGTGGAGACGTGGAATGTATTTATACATGTCCCCCAGCATTCCGCTTCGCGGATTGGAAGATCAAGAACGGGGCGAGGGGCGAGGGGCGAAGTGGCACGACGAAGCGAGTCTTGGTAGAACGCGTATGAGTATCGCGTTGATATATTTCGAATTGATATTTTCAACGCATCTGCATTAACAGTAAAATGATATCAATGTTGACGTAACGTAATTGAATTTATTTACAGACGCGGATTGTTATTACAGCCTGCTGCGTAATTACGGGTTGTTATTACGAATGCGCAACCGGATATTAATTATGCTGCGTTTCAAAATGAAACGTGATTCATGTGGTCCGGCCGGCGGAGCGAGCAGGTAGAGATCTTTTCGGTTGGTTCGTTAGCCGCGTCGTCGTGAGAAATCATTGGGAGCTAATCCCGGAGATGTCACCCGGAAAGTTGCGGTCGCGAGCGTTACACATGAAGACATCGCAGTGCTCCATGATGCAATATCAAGTATCACGTAATTGCGAACGTGTCCCAAGGATCGATGGGCATTGCGTTGCACGTGGCCCGCTTGCCGATTTTGCTGATAAAGCAGAACCGGGCAAATTCATGGCGCGTGCTGTCCCGTATCGCGGAGAGAGAAAAAAAGAGAGAGAAAGAGAGAGAGAGAGAGAGAGAGAGAGAATTTCAATTTCAATTCGAAAAAATTTGTTACTCATATTGCCACCGTGTGTCTGCCGTGCCGGAAATTTCATTAAATTCCGCTAACTCCGCGTGACTGGCATTTTCCGGCAAGCTGCTAGTACATCAAATCAATCGTGTCAATTCACAATCGCGACTTATCGATCCCCCGAAGGTTTATCGCGTGTGCTTCGTCACGTGATACTATCTCCTCGTGTAAATAATATCTTTATGGCATAATAACGTGATAATTGTAACGCAACAATTCATTCGCGTTAATGCATCAGTCGAGATTAAATCAAGTGCAAGGAGGAAAATCAATGTTGCATACGCGAGAGGAAACGACATTGCCATTTTGCGACATATAAATATAACATTTCGGATAAAATTATCGAATTAAAGGACCATTGGATCTCTTTACGATTATATTAATCGGTCGTGCGATTTATCTCGATAAATTCATTTAATTACAATGACATGACGACGTCATGTCGCCAAATTTTATTTATTTCCAAATTATTCCCTGAATAATTTGGAAGGCCAGCTTCCAATCGCGAGATACACGAAGCAAGATAAAATGTGGAAAGATTCGATAATAATTAATCGAGAGGAAAAGGGAAGCAATTTTCGCAAATGAAGCTTCAAAGTAATAAGGGGAAATAAGAGAACTTTCTTTCTTTTTCTTTCCTAATTCCACGCGAACTCCATTTTAACCAAACTTTAATTTTACAGCTTTAACGCAATGTTACAGATTAAAGCGTCGTCGACATCGGCCAGAATTTTCAATAAGGAAAAATTGATTTTTTAATTTATCGGGAAACTCGTAAACCAAATTCGCTTAAATACGTCACGAAATGCCCCGTGTATTTCATTATACATCATCGTATGTATCGCCGTGTGCGACACGCGTAGGCACGCGCGCGCGCGCGCGCATATGTATGAAGATAAAACAATTAAAATAGTTTATCTGCAGTCCCGCCCGAGTTTGGACGGAATTTGCATTTATGTATCGCTAATAGGCTTTAATTCCGTTGAAGGACGCGAATGCGCATATCTCATCGCTGCTTGCGAATATTTCATCGCAGGTATCGTCAATTACCGTTAAACAAATTTCGCGCAACTACTTGCGCCGATTAAATTACGGCGGTTGCAATTTACGGGCTTACCCGAAGACGCCCGGCGCTCTACTGATAGCTCATCAATAATTAATTTCCAGATCCAGCTGCTTATCTCCCCAATTGATCTGCCCTGCTGATAGGGCACGAGAGGTTATTAGCAATTATGTGAAAAGCAAAATAATGTCACGTGGTAATAATGCCGTCCAATCCCAAGCCGTAACGTTGGATCATCCCGATAAAGTCCCGCTTAAATGTTTCAAGCGCGATGGAGAAGCATGGAAATACGCGCTAATCACGTTAACGTTAAACGTTTACGTTAAACGGGTCATGTTAAGCATGACAATTCGATGTCGCAAAATGAAAATTATGCATACGCATGATTCTTCTTCTATCTCATTTCGTGATGTATTTGGAATCCGAATCTTGTAACGAGGACAATGAGCGTACTGTGAAAAAGATCAATCGAATTTTGTGGACAAAATCGGAGCCCGTTCTCATGACAAAACTTCTCCATACGCTTCCCCAGTTTATCTGACACCGTCATCTCGTTATCGCACGTTGAATCGTATCGAATTCTTCGAATTTAGAGAATCCAAGATCGCTCGTTATATTTATTCTCATAAAGACACGCGAGAAACGAGAGAGATAATCTAAAACGAATGGAAAAATTATTCGCGATTCGAGAAAAATCAATCACAACAATTTTCGGCGTTTTACGAGCAAAGCGAAGAGGCCATTGGCAATTTTTAAACGATCCAGGATAACGCTGCTACACTCGAGAAACCTCATGCAATCGCGCCAGTTGCGACGATATAACTCGCGCGTGCACAAAACTGTACTAAGAGGGAGGGGGGGGAGGGCGGGACGGAAAGAAAGAGGAAGAGGGAGAACGATGAGGGCGGAATTGGGTGCGAAGGTGAAATTTTGGCGCTCTACTTGAGATTGCTTCCGAGTGATCCCAGGCGAGCGAGAATTGGAGACTGCACTACGCCCGCAGTCGTACAATTTCTCAAAAGCTTTTTTGCCGGCCCCCCCCCCCCACCCCCTGCCGCCCCGCAATCTCCCCCGCGATCTTCCACGCGCGCGCCGCAGCTTCTGTATCGCGTCTCGGCGTTCCGATTAAAAGTCGCGCGCTGACGCAGGCGACTCGGAATCGTTTCGAGGGCTGTAATACGCGCGGGGATGTAATGTCAAATCACACTACGCTGCGGGGTTGGGCGAAGAAGAGGGAAGGAGGGAGGGAGAAGGGTCAATGCCAAGCGTGGGTGTGTTTCGCGGGTCGAATCTCACATCAATAAAAGGATTGTCCGACTGCCGCGGCACGTGCGTGCGCGCCCGCGCACGGGATAAGAAACACGTGGCTCAATCGGCTCGTTTCACACAAAAGGGGGCTAGTTTTCGCGGGAACGTAGGGTCTCGTGCGTGCAAGGCTTAATGCTCCGTGAGCGAAACGGAAACGGTGCGCTCCTGTTCTTCGATTCGACTCGCGCGCGTTAAATTCCTGCGATATTCATGAATCGTTGTTGATTTACGGCGGAAATCGATGTTGACCATTCGCGTGCGCCGTTCGCCAGGGTAGTTCCGTCTCGCGAGCGTTGGATTTGAGCAGCCCTTGATAAAATCTCGAAGGATCCATCCGCCGCGGTGACCCAACGAAATCGACCGTCTCGGTGCGGGCCCTGCCTCTTGCAGAGTCCAGTGAAGTCTGAAAGCTCTCGCATCTGGAATGCCGGTTTTACCGGGTTTGCGTCATCATTGCCGTCATTCGCACATTTTCCATTACGAATTGTTGTTATCGATTTATACTTTGCATCGCGAACACTCGCGAACTGGGAATGGTCTTTTACTCTTGAATTCAGACGAGATTCATGTCGAGATGGAAATCGCAAAAGTTTATGACGGACACCTTTTCGGCGGAAGGACGATACACTTCATTAGATATTTTATTTCGCGATACGCTTTACTCGCAATATGATATTCTTCCTCGCCGGGTTTAAATACGAGTACGAACAATGAGATGGAATTTACGAGAATTTATTTACTGGACATCTTGATAGAACGATAAGTTTCATCATTTGCGATATGTTTCACTCGCGATATTACTGCCTTAAACGTTTTTTCTGGCATCAATCACATACAAATTTACAGGGATTCATCTGATAGATATTTTTCGCTAAAACGATCTCGACATATTTCGACATTTTACTGATACTTGTACCAACATTTTATTTCTCATTGCACTCTATTTATAGAATAGAAAGAAATTAATCACGAATTAAAGAGCTTGACAATCAAACATGTTTATTATTCCAAACGGAAACGAAAATTATAAATTTTATCGTGAAATAAAATTAATAAGTAAAAATAAACGTGAACCTTCTGCAATCTTAATTGATGATATTCCAAGTTAATGAATCCCAGTTTTCAAAAAAGTAGATAAGTATGCAATAAGTCTACTTTCGGATTGATTTTACCTAATCCGGACTTTCGATTCTGCGAATCTGTAAATTTTATTCAGCCCGGAAAAAAATATATCTCTCTGGAAAATCTTGTATGCAAATGTAAAAACATAAAAGAAGATAATGAGCTTGAAGATTGAGCGTCTCAAATTATTCTTCACTTGTCGCGTCTTATCAAATTCATCGTAATTGCATAGCGTCCTTTTTCCTTGTTCTTTTTCCGTTCAATTTCATTCAAATAGATAAGAAAGATGATATATATGTATAAAATGCAATTAAGTAAAAGTCCCTGTCGTATAATAAGTAAATAAATACTCGGCGTATCAATTTAATTAACTTTATTTGCACAATTGTACGTACGATCGCTCACTCTAAGCTCATTCCATCATTTGTCTGACGCCCGTTCCCCTCCTGCAAACCACTCCCCTCCTCCGGTGATCCATCGATGGCCATCTATAGCACTCACTCACTTGTGAAGATATGGTTAATTCGCGCAACAGTTTGCACTCCCGATTGTTCCGTCAGCACGTAATTAATTAAGTAATTAGATTATCGCTGATCGAAATATGACACTCGGCACTTTAATTAACACTCCCGAAGCATCACAGCGGTCACACGATTAATCAGCATTGCGAAAGTTCGAGCTTCCAGTTTTTGAGCAAATCTTAAGGCACGATAGTGTGCTCAATCAATAAAACGATGTATCTTATTTAGCGAACGATCACGCTTGTCAGATTAAGGTCCGATTCGGAAGAGAGAGAGAGAGAGAAAGTCGTAAACACAGGACTGACCCGGAGAAGATGAACGCATTCCCAAAGGAAGTTCTTGGACATCGCGATTTCATTGCTCAAGCGAGATGCCAACGAAGCGATTTATTTGCAATTTATCGCGATTCATTGGATTCATCATTTTTTTATCGGCTCAGAAAGGAAAAATGAAGTTTCTATCAGATAATTATCAAGGACAATTCTACAATTCTTCAAGGACAATTCTTAAAACCTTGCGAAATGTGCTATGTTTGTACGCGTACGCGTTGCTCGCGGGAGAAGCTACGAAGATGCTCGAAATACGCCAGCAGTGATTCTTGACCTTGATTTTTCTCCGATTTTCTCCGAATCACCTCGCTGCTGGTAAAACTAGAAAAACGCAACAAGGTGTACATCCCTTCCGTCGTCACTCTCGTTTTCTACATGAAACAAGAAAACGTCGCAGAAATATTTGCTACGAGAAACAAGCGCATCTAGGTGCGCTCATGCGCCATTATTAGCGGAGATAATTAATCACATGGATTGATAATCTCTAGTGATAATGTTTAGCGATCCCTCGCAACTTGTCGCGGTCACGTCTTGCGTGTTAATGCGATCTCTGCGGCTTGCTATCTGTTTGCTCGATCGACCTTGTGTGAGTAACAAGATGAGGCTTCCCAAATTGTGAGTGATGATTGTGACAAAATGTCGCAGTATATCGCGTGTTGCAAAAACCACGATATGTATGTATATATAATTTTTGTTATATCACAAAATATTTATGCATGATGCATGATGCATAATGCATAATCGTGTAATTAAAATAACAACTGCTGAATTTCCCTGACGTTTGTCGCGTAGTAGAAAAACAATTATGAAAATGAGATTTAATCTGATTTTATACATGTCTCTCTCTCTCTCTCTCTCTCTTTTAAAAATGGATTATTATCGATATTATTTGAACAAATGAAGTCAATCAGTTTGGATTTGTCTCTCACAACTCACCTAGAAACAATTTAATGATGCGAGTCCATCGGTCAGTAAATTCGAAATAAATGCCAGTGATATTATACGACAGTATCAGCATGCGTATTCGCAATTCTAGAACAATTAATCCGCATTATGCAATTAATCCTACGTCCTAAACTCGTCGATTCTACGTTTCGCCATTGATCCGTGATGCGAGGAGGACGTAAGAAGCGAAAGACTCTGTCCGATGCTAGTCGAGAAAAATCTCCCTCGCCATTAAATCGCCACAGTTGAGGATATTAACCCAGCAATGATCGCGACTTAAGATAATAACGAAGGGTCGATTCGGTTGAGGGGATAACGAGCGTCTTCCGCCGACAATTGCACGACACGGTCCGTTTGTAAGTCATTCTCAACGCGCAAGTAGAAGACGCCCACATCTTGTCAAACAGGATGCACTCGGCGACTCGGTTGCTGCGTCATCATCATCGTCGTCGGCATCATCGCTGGTGCGCGCGTCCGAATCTTCAAAAGCTCCGACTCGCCTGTGAGCTTTACGAGCGCCGCGCGGTGGTCAATCTGCGCCGTTGAATCGAGATCCAAGGTCACTCGGTCTCGCAGATTCTACGCACTCACGACAATGATAATTTACTGCGGCTCAAATGGGATGATCAAGCCCCGGGATTAGTTCGCACCCGCGTTTCGAGCAATTTCGTTCCAATTGAGTTTTTAGATCGCTGCTTCGTAATAATAAGCGAGAGAGGGACGACGGACAAGAGACTCATGCTCGTTTGATGCAGTATCAAATATCTCCGCTGTAGTGTGTTTATAACATTGGTCATATGTGCACACATATAAACACAAGCATGCATTATTTATATATATATATATATATATATATATATATATATAAGACAGCATAGTGAACAGAATTAGTTCGATGATAATTCAAACAGCAGCCATCGCGAAATCGGAAATTGCGTATGGGAAACGGGCGAATTACGGATCAGCTGCAGAACGCGTGGGCTTTTGTTATAAAATACAGCGTTCTCTGTCTCTGACTGATCCGAAGAAGTTGCAGGTGCGCGAGAATGGACTTGTGCCGATTCTAATTGGTCTTTATTTTTAATATTGACGAGAAAAAACTATATTCGATAACTCGCTCGGCGAAATATCCTGCATTAATCGACGCTTTCATTTTATCTTTGTAAGCTACGTTTCGCAATGCCAGCAGGGTTCCATATATTCTCTTTGCAGTCCGGTCATGAATACTACATCGATTACTACCGGTTAACACGATCACTGAATTCCAGTAAGCAAATGAATAAACACGCTGCACGATGAATTGCCACACTACCGTGAATTCTGTACCCTTTTCGCCGAATCGACGAAATAAATAATTCGCCGGCGATAAATGTTGCAAGATGCGAACCTACGGACGAGATACAATCTCGTCTTAGTCGGAAAGCGGATACTTGATGTTATTAAAATGCGAAAATGAGAAAAGTGTATATACACTTTGTTACGTGATAAAGGGAATTAAATTTCCCGGTCAGAGATACACCGATTCCGTTAGAGCCCTTGCAATTTGCCACGTGAAAATATGAAAATATATATTCGGGAAAAAAGATAAAGTTTGCCCGAGTAAAGGGCAAAAGAGAACAATTTTTCAGTGATTACAAACGACATGACAGAGCATGATGAACGTAAAACGAGATTTCTGTATAATTTAGAATTAAGGATCCCATCTGCTGAATATTCATTAACGAGGTGTGATATTTGAAACACGAATATTTATATATTAACAGTATGAATATTAAACTTTTTTTACGTAAAAATTAGTGATTGTTTATCGTGAATTATAAATTATTTAAATCCGATTAATTCCGAATGAATCGGGAATATTCAGAAACTAATCTGGAGGAATATAAAATCTCAAATTAAGATTCAGAATTTAAAATGTATAACATCACCTGTACACAGCTTTATATTTTCTGCAACTTTAGTGCAGCAGATATCCACGTTCGAGTAGCTCAAGCTTAAAGGCTCAACATTGAAGATGATGATTTTTATTCGAGAATGGCGATACATAAACGAGCGCGGTATTGAAAACTGAAGGAATTTCAAGTTGCGTGCTTTCGTGAAATTTGATTGCCAGTTAACGCAATGCTCCGCGCCAGCACCGTTGTAATTCGACGAATCTCTCGGCATCATCATCATCATCAGAAGTTGAAGACTTTCCACCAGCAGGGGAAATCATGCGAGTTATCGCACGGGGATTAACGTCTTACGGCGCGGTCGTTTTTCCCATTTCCGGTGTGCGTTGCACGGTGAATTCAGGGCTTCGTTTGATACACTCGAGCACTCGGTCGGGAAACGCGTAACGGGATTATCCGCGATTATCGAGCTCCAACTTGGGGGTTGGCGAAGATTACAGCACCGGGCCGCGCGTTGGCGGTGCATCGTAAATTTAAAACAGTCGCCGGCAGATCGACTGATCGTGCATTTTTCGGGCGAAACAGGACACGGTCAGGCGCGGGCCGAAGGACGCAATCGGGGGATACGATCGGAAATTGCGAAGCAGGCTAAACGAAAATAACCGGGGCCGGGGCATACGGGTCATTGTTTACGTCACCAGACTCCCGCAAGCTTTATTCGGCGAGCTTCTCCGCAATAGCCCTTCTTCGTTTGCGCCGGAGATCGACTCCGGCGGAGACGCGGCGCAGCGCGGCCTGACCTTTCATCCGCGGTCGCGACCGCACCGCAACTATAGCATCCCGGCATGCAATTTTTAGGCTATCCGTCTCAGAGATTGGATCTTTATTTTTTTATACGAACGATCGAAGGCCCGTTTAAGCTCGTTTTCTCATTACGTTTATTTGCGAGCGACGAACGGAGATATCCGGACCAGGGATCGTTCTGCATCTGTGTGCGTGTCATTCGAATGCGCGAACGCGAGAAGAGAAATTTCGACAGATTGTGGAAATAATGGATCCGATAGATCCAGAAAAGTTGAGCGTGGAATAGATAAAATTAGAGGATCCAATTCTGAAAGTAACGTGCAACTTTCCTCCCTAACTTGGTGATCTCGACGACGTGATCAGGACATGTCTCAGGATTGGTAACGTGACTCTAGCCGACTAGCGCCCAAAAAAGCCTCATAATTTAATTATCTTGAAAATACTACGTATTTTCTAACAAGCGATATCGATCTCGATGCGTTCAATATATTAAATATATCAAGTAGCAATAGCAATAGATATTTGCGCAATTGCAAGACACATATCATAAAACGAGATATCTGACGGAATGTAAGGTCAAGGAAATAAATATATTTCTTGATACAATGAATGAGAATTTTTCGGGCCTTGCAAAACGTGAATACATTTACAGATAGAATTTGTCTTTAAGATACAGTCGACGATATTAATCCATTAACGTGCAACGACGTTCCGTAGAAACTTCGTAGCGAGAACCCGTCTCAGCCGAGATTACTTCTCCCCTTATTCTAATGACACCCCAGAGAGACGACCAAACAGTTATGTTACTAACTAGACGCCATATCCCCCAATTGCATACATAAACAAGATTTTCGGTCTTCATCGCAAACGTGCCGCACGATTAGCTCGCGATTCGTGATACGTCGCGGTTCGTTATTCTCGGCGCGCGCACGTGCGTGAAGCCGGTATCGCGCATTCGATATCGACGTTAATATGGTTTAAGGACCGGAATTTGGCCAATGAAAATCTTTTAGACAATGCTGCGCCCAGTCCAATCGCGGTCTCCGCCGGGAAATCGAAATCCCAATCTCCAACGCGCGATCTAATAGTTCCCCCGAGGGGCGTTTGACAAAGAAAGGGGAGGAAAAAAAAAAGAAACGCGGCGATAAAAGCGCGAGCAACGATCTCCGTGCGTTCCAGGCTTTTCCCCCTTTCCCCCGGAGACCACCTGTGAGCGTCGCTTCTTCGGTCCTGAAGGATTCCCGGATCACCCTAACCGATCAGGTGCATCCACCTCACGACCCTACGAGCCGTCCGTACGAGCGGGGACGATCACGTAGATTATTCGTGCCGCTCGCGTGAACCACCCCGGCGCGATTCCGAGCCCGGGGTAGATTCGTAAGAAATCGATACGCGGCGAACCTGCCACCTGCTGGCAGCCTCGGTCCACCCTCGGCGGCAGGTTACGCCGGTAGCTTCTTTCTTCGCGCTCGTTTTCCAGGACACGGCGAGTCGCCCGACCCGTCCGAGTCCTCTCGCCGGGGTTGAGAGGATAAAGGCGAGCCGGTCGACTTCACACGACCACTCCTGTCGCGGCCGGCTGCCTTCCGCCTGCTTTACATTTGCCTGAACAACGAGCGGCGCAGTCGGGCTCGTCGGCGATCCGGGATGAGTTTCCTTCATGTCGCTGCGTCAGTCGGAATATGCATGCGGGATGCATATCGACACGCATAGCGAGATTACCGGTGCATCTGACGCACGAGAGTCACGTCGGGGGATGTCGGGGCGAATAAATAATTCCGCAGCGCGCGGCAATTCACAGCTGCTTCGGTGCGGGCGTGCCTGAGGCGCGCGGCGTAGGCATCGCGAGCGCATCTCGTCGAATAGTGTATTCCCACGAGCCGAAAAAATCAATGCCAGCTATTTCTGTCAAAGTCGATCCTCCTCTCTCCCTCCCTCTCCCCTCCCACCCATCTCCTTCTTCATTCCTGAAATAATCTGTCACAGTTCGCACAGTTTGCCCGCGGGCACGTACGGGCGAATCCAGATCAGACGATATAATTCCCGATATGTTTTCTCCACAATGGTCCCCCTGTTTTTGTTTTAACGTGCCCATTAATGCCCTCGTTGTTCCACGCCAGTTGTAAAAGCCAGGGCTAACGCGCGATTTCAGAAGCAAATGCGTGAATATCACGATGAAGTCACGGTGATGTGCGCCGACAAAGAAATCGCGGAATTGATCGTTCGGCTCATAGAGGAGTTCGCGATGGAATAACATCCTTCGCGGATGACATTTAAGTCGGGTTATAAATAAAACAGCTAACCAGGGCACGAGTTCTGCGAATGTGACAAATAAAGCTGCTAAATATATATTGCAGTTCATGGAATGTATTTAGCATTGGCCATCTCTCCTTCTGACATTTAAATAATGCACTGGCGCCTGCAAATATAAATCGCGAGGCACGAATCCGAGAATCTCATCGTGAGTCAACGACATTCTCGCAATCATTGCAAAAATCTCGAAATGATTTCATAAAATAGCGATTACCGGTTTATTACATATCTATTTATCGCGATAGTTTTATCTATGTATATGATCGTGACGAAAATAACGCGAAAACTTGCGGAAATTAACAAGTTCTTATTAAGAGGATATGAAAGAATTGTTTGCAATATGTTATGCGATATTCAGCAATTTGGTAAATTTAAGAATGCAATCTGAAATTTTTAATTTTCCGCTAACATATTCCGTTACTGTGTGTATATATACATATATATATATATATATATATATATATATATATATAATATATAACGTTACATATCATAATTTCGTTGATTTGATTTAGCGCAAGCGCGCATTCATTTATAAATTACGTTCGTTTAAAAGTTTCCCAATTTTTCCATGTGCAATCGAAAAAACATCATTTCAGTTTCTACTCCATCTCCCTTTGTCTTTGTCTCGCAAATGACATTAACGAACGAGGCGACACGCAATAAGCTCACCATCGTTAATTTCGAAAGACAATTTTCCTCAGACATCTGCGTCTCCATATCAGTTGATTAAAAAGTCACGTAATTAAACAGAGTTTAAGCAAAAAGACGGAAATACACGCGATATGACTTTCCATTTTTCGCGTTCGCTGTCTCCCCTTTTCTCTCTCTCTCTCTCTCTCTCTCTCTCTCTCTCTCTCTCTCTCTCTCTCTCTCTCTCTCTCTCTCTCTCTCTCTCTTATTCGTTTAACGTTCAACAAAAAATTTTCACGGTACACTTCGTCTTTGCTTTTTTATCGCGAGATGAAGTGCGCCTATGTACCCTACAATATGAGTACAATATAAAAAAGGCATTCTCTTTTCAAACTCCTTGAACTCTCTAACAATAGAGAGAGAGAGGGGGGGAGGGGGAGATTAAACAGAGAACTGGATATCAGGTGCAAGTGGGCTGCAGAACAGCAAAGCTGCTGTTCCATTTAACGCTTAACTTTGTGTTTATGGAGAAATTTTTTCGTCGACGTAAAAGCGATTTTTAATAGCTGAACGGTCGATAACGCACAGAGAAAATCGCTCCTGTATCTTTGTGCATATCTACATAATCCTATCGATGATAAATCATTTCTTGCATTACGCTTGCATTCTGCTCTCATGAGAGCAGAAATTACCGCATTTACTGTATTACTGCATTTCTGCGATAAGAAGAAGAAAGGGAAAGAGTCCATCCAGATAATCTTCCCCGAAGGAATTAATTGGCGATAGTTGTTATCGAAACCATGCAATCGGAGCAAACATGAAGGAAGCAGGAATTACGTCTCGCGTGTGAAGCATGCGACAAGGTGACATCGAAAGACCGATCCGGTCATTTCTATTCAAAACCTATCCTAACGTAAGCCATTCTTCGTGTGTCGCGTAATGCGGAGCACAGCTGAGACTCGCTGCACGCCGAATTATAAGTCTTTCCCCTCGCTCGATGAAAGCCAGAGCGTTAAAAGGGAACGGAGCGTTCGCCCAGCAGGTTTGGCCCCGATTTCCGCTCGAACTCCCGCAAAAAGATCGTCATCGCGCGGTAATGTGCAACGGGGAGGAGGGGGAGAGGAGACGCGCTCCTTCAGGCTTGAAAGGATTAGATTCGGGGGAAAGAAAGAGGCGCGCGTGACATACACGCGTGAGATACGCGTCGGTTTATACGAAGCCACGAGGCGCACAGTCGCGGGTGTTGCGCCCGCATAGATATTGATCGCTCGGGTCACGCAACAGGCTGCTTGTCAGGACACCACTCGTCAGGTTGTGCTCCAAGGTAGCAACCGCCTGAAGGACCCTCCACGGTAACCCGCGGAGTCGAGAGCCCGCAATAATTTATAAGACGAAGCCGCCGGGGTGCAATATTCGACGATCGAATATCGCGCCGACTCGCTCGCATGCCCGATTGCATTTCCATGCCGATTTGGCAAACGACGATTTCGCTGCGGTCCAACGAATCGTCATGCCGACAAGGTCGCACGAAGGACACAGGCGAGCGACTCGCGCGCGGGTTTTATTTCAACAGTTTCTCGGCCGATTCCAAGAGCCGTTTGCAAAGAGTGTCGTCCTCGCGTTTGTCAAAACTGAGAAACCGACGCTTTTAGAAGCGTCCCTTCTCTAAAAAGATTTAAATGATTATTTAATCTATTTTATCAATTAGGAAAATTCCATGGGACTGCACGGTTTCCACATTTAAAGATGTTTTTTTGCTGCACGATTGAAATTTTATCACGTTGACCCATTTTGTTTGCGACTTGATGTCCTTTGCGTTACTCGCGGAGCAATGTTCTTCTCTGATGAAATTTCGGAATTCGATTTCCTTTGGAAGTGATTTTGCGAATCTTTCCCCGTCCAATCCCAAGAGCGTTAAATTTGCTCTCGTTAGAAATAGAATGTTTTTGCCAAATTACTATTGATTTTTCTAAAGATATTTTCGCAAATTTTCCAACGACAGTTATAGCAGCCTGTGACGTGCACATTTTGTTTTATTTTATATGTTATTTATTTATTTATTATATATTTATTTATTTATTACATATTATATATATATTTATTTATATATTATTTATATATATATTTATTAATTATATATTATATATATTTATTTATTATATATTATATATATATATTTATTTATATATTATTTATATATATATTTATTAATTATATATTATATATATTTATTTATTTATAAAATATATATACTTAAATCATTATTTAAAAAGTGAAACAATATGACTCAAGAATAGGAAATTAATTTATTAGTGATCATATTTTACCAAAAAGAAATTTATTATTGAAATATTAGATACGATGATATGAATTAAAATAATGTAGAATTAGTTCAAAATTTTTAAGCTAGAATCACAAAGTCGCATTCTATTGACTCAAATGTCATGAATCTTATTTATCATTTGAAGATAATTCATACGTACTCGCGACTTGTTGTAGAGTGCGCTACGCGACAACGGTCATTCTCTGTTATTCACGCTGTGCAAATTATAAAATATCGTTATTTCTTGCTGTAATTTTAATTAATTTCGACATCATAAAATTCCATTAAACGTTCTTGCAGTTTCCAAATTCATTTTACATTATTCCTTATAATTCCTTATAATAAAAAGGATAATGTTATCCCTTTTTTTCCCAATCACATTATTGATAAAACGTTAAGAATTATTAAGAATTCGCAGGTCCATAACAAATATTTCAAAAATATCGCAAAAGCAGAAGTTCGAAAACAATTCCACATGATCAGTTAAGACTCTAACAGGCACCGCCAGATTGACACATGTCGTTAAATTTAATTCGATATTTCACCGATGAAATAATAAATTTGTAGAAAAATTATTTATTATTTATTATTTATTCCAATGAATTCGCAACTTATTCCAGTGAACAAATGGCAAACGCAAGCAGAATTGATCGATACAGATGCAAATAATGAAAGCGACGTGATTCTGCAAATAATAATAATGAAATTCAACAATAGAAACTCACCATTAATCTGCACGAGATCGAGAAACGTTGCGATGCACGTAATCCGACGAAATTTACCGCATTTGAAATCTCGTGTGATGGTCGCGCTTTCTTCTTTAGCACTTGTCAGCGCAAAATTAATTTCTTAATTATATTTCACGAACATCTATAACAAAATCTACAAATCTGACAAACCGTGAGCCGGCATAATGTCGGAATTTATCGCGAAACGTTTATCACTTAGACGCAAAATAACGCGAAAGAAAGGGTTTCGATCGAGGATTCGCTCGAAGTGGCGGGGATTCCGAAATCACGAGATACGAATGATTGATACGCGATATTGAATGTGTCACGATACACATTTGACAATAGACGAGTATTTACAACAATTCTTTTACGCGAAGCTTCTTTTGTACATAAAAACCGCGACAAATACCGGACAATTCGTCTTTCGCAACTGATACTCGCAATGATGCGAGATCTATCGAAGAGCGATATTGAGTTTTTCGAAAGGATGAGAATAGAGCGCCATAATTAAATAACGCGAGAAAAGCGTAAGCTACTCGATATGGATATTTCGTAACTTAATATATTTTATAATTGAAATAATAAGTTTGATACATAATAATCTATTAAATCTAAATAAAACTTTTCGCTATAGAAGATAATATCAGAGCCTCGCGTTACCGATCATAAACCGCTCACTTCACGCTATCGATATTTAGTAGACAAAGCGTCAAGATGGCGCCACGTACTAGTACAGATCTTTTTGTGCTGTTCGGCAACTTTTAAGGTTTCGAGGTAGATTGTCTGTGACATATGTACATATCGCCGGTGTTTGCCACGCACGTACGAGAGATCTGTCTTAGACGATTTCTATTTTGCCAGTAACACGCATAAAAGTCAACAAACATGACTGCGCTTACGATATTGCATAAGTTCTGGCTGGAATACGCAAAACATACATCCAAGAAACTCAAGATTATCGATGCGTACTTGTTATACGTGTTCCTGACTGGTGTCATCCAGTTCGTGTACTGCTGTCTTGTCGGCACGTTCCCCTTCAACAGTTTTCTCAGTGGTTTCATATCCTGCGTGTCTTGTTTCATTCTGGGAGGTAATTCCATTGCGTTATTTGTCATTTATGTTCACTTAAACTTTACATTTAGAAGCTGGAACCAGATTTCATTGAAATGGCATATGTATTTTATATTCAATACGGTTTATGAAAAATTATATAATTTAATATTTAAAGATATTCAACTTAAATCAGTAAAATTATATATCTATTTTTTTTTTACCTTTTTGCTTATCCTATAATAAATCGTATGTGTCAACATGTCTCGAGTTATTCTACTTTGCGTGTAAAATGTTTATTGAGGCAATTTCTTGTCTCTCTGCGTATCATAAGCAAAGTTATTTGACATTTGTATGTTTTTCTGTTTTTCTGTTTTTCAGTTTGCCTCCGATTGCAAGTTAATCCACAGAATAAAAGTCAATTTTATGGTATAAGTCCAGAAAGGGGATTTGCAGACTTCATTTTTGCACATATTATCCTACATATCGTCATAATGAATTTCATTGGATAACATGCATAGTCGCAGTGTGCAATTATAATTACAGATTAATGTTACATATATATTTAGAGAATAAATTAATTCTGATATATAATATGTTTTTGTACTTATGATTACAATTCATAATCGTTGAATAAAATTAATGAAATTAACAAAGTATTTTTTAATTTCTCCTTAATTATATTAACTGATAGAATTGATATAATAATGTTATTATAGGTATATAATTTCTCATTCATGTAAATTAAAATGTAAAATTGTTATCAATTTAGTATCAAGCTGATATCAATATAAAATTTAAGATAAAGATAATCTGGTATTAAAATTCACAAATATATATATATATATATATCATAATCAGATTTGGCTTCCAAATTGGAATCATGTTTTTTATGTCATTATATTTTTGATCTTTCAGAAACATTTGGATCCAATTCAATGGCCAAGTTAGGCATAATATCGAAAATAAATTGATAAGAGATGTGACTTCAATTCAGTATTTAATTGTAACATGATTGATTCATCGTACATGTATATAAAATGATATATTCAATTTATTTATATCATACTTAATGAATGACAGATATATTGCAATAAAATTTGTGAAAATTCAATGAGAATATTTATTAATGTGAGTCGATACAAGATCTTATTAATTGATATATAATACTTATTAACTGGAAAATGTAAGTATATTTGAGAAATTATATAAGGATGTCTTTCTTTTTACAATTATATAGAATGAATAATTGATATAGCTACAACAACCTATAATACATTTTATTTGTCTCTTACTGCTTGTACAATGTCAAGATGGGAGATAGATATTACATCGCTAATAGGAGATGTATAGGACACCTCATTCATGTATTTACAAAAGTCCTAAGGAAAAAGTCATAGTATACTGTAAAGGCGTAACTTTAGCGGGATTCAGATAAGCTTTATATTAGATTTATGTTAAACAATATAACGTAGAAACATTGTATTATTCTTTACATTAAATTAGCCACATGCATTTTTTCAGAAACTTAATCTAACAAAGCTCCTTTTTTATTTATGAAAATATTCTCACGTTTTCAAACATGTATTTGTCATTTACATAGAAGCGACAAAGAACACTCAACGAGAATAATTTTTTATTTTAATAAATGCTAGATTTACCTAAAAAACATAATAATTTATTAGCGTTCTATGCATTTTTAATGTAATATAATATAATAAACATATAAGAGAATGATAATAAATTTTATATGCCATAACATAAAAGTTGCTGCAGATAACAATTGCCTTGTAATAATTTATCGCTTATTTTCTATTTATGCAACTTAGAGATCGATAAAAAAAATTAGGATATTTATAAAACTAGTATATAGCAATGCATATCGAGAGAGAGAGAGAGAGAGAGAGAGAGAGAGAGAGAGAGAGAGAGAGAAAGAAAGAAAAACAGAGCGATAGAGGACATCAGTTAATAAAATATTTTTCTCTCATCTCATCTCCAGATACAGACGACGCTCAAATTTAATTTTCACAGATAATGTATGAATATCATACAAATATATATACTGCAAATATATAAGAGTATGTTTTAAATATACATATCTGTCTGTCTGTCTGTTGCCTGCTTGCCCCCCTCCCCCCCCTCTCTCTCTCTCTCTCTCTCTCTCTCTCTGCGCGCGTGTGTGTGTGTGCGTGTGCGCGCGCGCGCGCACTGAGTAATTAATATTTGTGTAAAATTTTATCACATAATCAAGCTAAAAAACTGAAGCATTATTATATAACAAAATACGTTACAAAATTAGTTATATAGATATTATTATGAAAATAAATAATAAATCATAAAATATAAAAATATTCATTTTAAGCTCACTAAAACTTTTAAACATTAATAACTAATAATAAACATTAATAACTAAAAATTATGTTTAAAAAAAAAATGTTTTTAAAGTATAATAGAACTTATTTGTTACTAGAGCTCGGAAGCTCGTGAAGTTTTAGCTTAGTCAAGAACAATTCCCCTCGCAATGCGACCGACATGATAGAGTTTAGTTATATCAAGTAACATAACAAGATTATGCATTTTTGCGTTTATATGATATCGTTAACGTTAGGCAATATACAACTACAACTCAATAAAGTATATCGGATAGTAGTATATCGGATGGATAGTATCTAGCACATATATGCTATAAAAGGATTAAAACCGGTATAATTTTCACAGTGAGTTCAGTTTTCGATCTTATAGATATTTAAAAAGAAAATCATCCTCAGTGCCAATCGTCGTGTCTTATTTATTTATGAAATAAACGTTATTAAAAGAAATATCATTGCATATCTATAATATCTAAATCTGAACTCTATGAAAAAATTGTCAGTTTCAATATTATTAAATGCCCTGAGAAGATTTACCATCAAACCTCACAAACTTCAGAGATCCACTCATTACATATGAAATGAAGTTTTATACAAGATTTACAACTTGTCGTTATATAACTTTCGCCTTTGTGCGAAACGAGTTCGTTTATATTACAAGATACAGTCAGCAATTCAAATATTAGTACATGAATCTAAAGAATAAATTGAAACATAAATATATTTATATCTTGCTCTTTTATGTTTTGAAATTATCTGATAGATCAAGAAACAATCCAGTTTTTCGAAATAAATTTGTAACAAAGCATATATATGGATGTCATATTTAAATCGATTGAATTATATTTACGGGGCACAAATATAGAACGCTATCATATATCTTAGAACTAAGAATTCTTCATTTTGACTTATTTTATGGACACAAATCAATCATCGATCATCAATCATCAATCTCGCATCGTGTCAAGCATGTCAATATTTTATACATACCCAATTCTTTTTCCCTTTTCTTTCTCCATTTTCGGGAGCAGAGCTATAAAGAATATAATGGAATCTACACTCATCGAATTGGCACGAGTTACTCTTCGAGTTCTTTATGGCACTAAATACATTAAATTAAATTAAATTTAGTATAACTATCATATAATCAAAATACTCTGATCTATTCACGAATCATAAAATTATAAAGTTTTACGATCATTTGACGAGAAAATAATATATAAGATATTAAGGAGAAAAATAAAATATTTTTTAAAACAGATCTCAATTTAACAATAAGTTAAACAAGACAATGTAATTTATTAAGCTCCACTGAAGCTCAGAGCTATATCAATCTATTTCCCATATACATGGCATTTACTAGCTTCATCAACATAACATTTAAATAAAACCGCATAAAAATTTTGATACCATTTTCTATCGATAATTTAGTCAATTTATTACAGCCTTCATGATTATTCAATGACGTTAACTGGAGGCTAATATTATTCGTAAGTCATTTATAGCTACATAGTTCGTATCTTTCGATAATTCAAAACAAAATTGTCGTGCCTAATTTCTCGGCCATGAATTACAAAGTTTTTGATCTTGGAATAGATACTGATACTTAAATACATGAAAGATCTTCCGATATGCCCTTGCTGTATTTAATTACCAGTTGTTAGCGAAGAGTATGTAAGTGTCAACGGTTTTGCCTTGAGAAATTAAAATCAAAAAATGAAATAAGAAAAATAGGAACAAGAATATGCAATCCATTAATTTCTCATGCATTAGCTATAAAGCTCTGCGATCTAAATTCGAAATCATTAATACCGTTTTGTCTTTGCTTATACCTAAAATATAATGTTCTCGTGAACAGTGTTCGTTTTCTGCGAGCTAGTCGATTCAATCTCCGATTTTCGATACTTTTCCAGATATCTTCTACGTGCCGTTAATCGCATATGTTCTTTCCGTCGTTGAAGTATGAGTTCTCTTTCGGCAGATGATTTCGAAAAACGTCCACCAAGACTCGAAGGTTCTTCCCCGCTATATAAATAATAATAAATGTATATTACGTATGTGTATGTTCTTATTAATATATTAGTGAATTATTTATTTTTCGTTTTGAAATAATCTATCAAAATTTGTTAAATTCGATGTTTTCATTAAATAATGTAATGACAAAGCGGGACTGAAATAAACAAATACTTATATGCAATTACTACTTTTGCTTTCAGAATAATATAAGATTTTCGCATGTTGCATAATTATAATAACTGCACAATGCAGCAACAAATAATACATGCGTTTTTAATAAATTTATTGATAAATTTAATAAAAGAATTTAATATTCTTGGTGAATTTATTATATTTAAATCATAAAATTATTAAATAGATATCATTAGAAATTTCGTTACTTTATAAAGAATTAGTAAACAAAGACGAACACTTCTCGTATACTTAATATTTAATATCTTTTTATTTAAAAAAGATAAAAAAGATATAAAGAATGAAAATGACAAACATAAAATCGTTACCTGTCAGCAAATGGAATATCAAATCTAGGATCTGACTTTGGTATTGAAGAACTGGGCACGATATTCATCACGGATGTTTGCGTTTGTGGGACGGATTCCGCTTGCGGTTCTTCAATAAGATGATGTGGTATAGTTAATACCCCATCAAGTATATTTTCAATTGTCCATTCAACTGATCGAGTCATTCGAAGATCTTCTAGGATCACATTGCGAGGGTAATGAGGGAAAAGTTGTTGAACCTAACAAAAATGTCTCTCTTTATTATTTATTATATTATATACTACTATAACTATAAAAATCATTCTCTTTCTTTTTATAAAATGAAAATAAGCTTTCTCTATATAAAACTTTACGTTTATTAAATCCTTCTATTAAATTTATCTGTTATGATGAAATTATATAATGTTATATATTATATTATATAAAATACAAAATATAGTTTAGAAAAACTAAAATTTATCATCACATGAAAATTACCTGTCTTGCCATAGCATCCATTTGGGAATTGGTATGTGCTAATGTAGAAATGTTACCACGTAGTCTGTTATGTGAAACTTCAACGGAAAAACTAGGTAACCAAGAAACGTATCTCGAGCCATCGAGAAACAGGAAAAAATTGCCATTTCTTCTTGTAGGAGTCTGCGGCTCAGGTTGCATGTCTTGATTGTTCTCCCTATGATTTGCTTGCATACTTAGAGCCAGTCGGCAGGTAGGACATGATGTGTCCTGTTCTAACCAGGATTGCAAACACGAGTTGTGAAATAAGTGCGCGCAAGGTAATTTACGAGCGCTTTCCATCTTCTCCCAGCATATCGCGCAGTTATCAGAGTTTTCAGCTAACTCGTCTGGCGATGCCATTGGATAACTATACAAAGAAAATGTCAAAAATTATTTTAACATGTATTTCTTCTCATGAGTTCGATCTAATGCAAAAGGCTTGCAAATTGGTGCAATTTAAGCCTTTAAAATATGATTAAAATATAAATATGAAAATGTGATCATAAATGTAATTTCAGTGACTATTTTCTTTTGAAGAAATACTACCTCGACATAATTAAAATCTTAGGACATATCAAGATCATAACTCTAAATAATCTCTACTATGACAAAATATAATACTTCAAAATGTTTTTGTTTATTGTTTTGTTTTTTTTTCTTTAAATAATTGCCAATAATTACCGAGCTTTTGTCTATGGCTTTGTTCAGTGGAAGTTACAGGATCATAAACTTGATAATATGCATCAAGATAAAAATTGTTCTAAGATGTCCCTTCAAAAAAATATTTATCGTAATTTC
This sequence comes from Eciton burchellii, assembly GCA_020341155.1. Taxonomy (NCBI): domain Eukaryota; kingdom Metazoa; phylum Arthropoda; class Insecta; order Hymenoptera; family Formicidae; genus Eciton; species Eciton burchellii. The sequence goes on along the minus strand of JAHMML010000003.1, from coordinate 3,674,667 downwards.
TGACATTGTATTTTAATTATTATCTGTATGAATCTATGATAAAAATAAATCTATGATAAAAGAAATTATATGCTTGTATTTCCACAACAATGTTCCATAAAATAAAATATGAAAATATAATATTCTGTGTACATATTTTTAATTAATTATAATATATTTAATAAATATATTATATATTATATATTTAATAAATAATTTATTAAATTATTGAATCGTAATTGTTTAATATTTTATTTCGTTTTGTATAGCTTTTATAGTAACATTATTTAATTAAAATTAATATAAATATGTTAATATTATGAAACAAATTACGTACTTTTGTTCCATATGATTTAATACGGCCAAATAGTTTCTGTGCTTGGTAATTCTCCGTTGTATCTCGTAAAACAAGTATCTCAGTTGCATACAAATTACGAGCGATGCCATACTCAGAAAGATATTACTCCAAAGGAGCATATGAATATGATGAAGAAAGTCGACTGCCAACACGATCAATTCCGAGGTCAAATCCGTGTAATAGGTCAAGGGACCGCGCTTGTCCCAAGAACGTTGAGTCGAAGTACCGGCGCCACGTGTATCGTACAGATGAATCACATAACGTAGCATAACATGAATAGTACGAACTCCAAGCAGAATGCACTGGAAATTAAATAAAATAATTGTAATTCTAAATAAAATAAATCAATCGTCAAATAGTAACGTACTAAAATATATATAATAAATAAATAATACATTAAAATTTCATCAATATCAGTAATTAAAATCAACTAAAGTAAAAATATGTAATTTATTATTTAATTACTTTTTAATATTCAATATATAATTTTATTTAAAATTCAAAGGTGAGAAATCTACTTTTTATTATATTTCCATAAAATTATTATAAAAAAAATAATGTATTAATGTATTAATATATTAATAATGTATTAATGATAGAATATGAACATGTTTGAACATTATATGAACATGTTATGTAATAATTCCAGTATTACATAATATTATTAATAGTACTACTAATAGTCTAGATATAAGCTTTTAATTAAATTAAAACAAAACATTTGTTTATGATATCTGTTGTATAGTCAAATAAATATATAAATAAGAAATCTATGTAATATCTTTTTTTATATTATTCTATGTACTACATGCTATATATATAAACAAATCTGTTTGTCAGTTTACAATTTTTTAGACAAAGATAAATATTCTTGGAATGAATTATAGAATAGATTTCAAGATATAACATGTTATATTTCTATGCTAAATATGACAGTTCAATTCATTCGCAAATTTCATTTATTATATATACATGACATATTTAAATGATAATTACACAATTTTATTTATTTATCTTTAATTCGATTTGTGTGTGCATGTGCGCGTGCGCATTTGTGTAAGAGATATAGATTTTCTTTTGAAATATCTCTATTCTTTTTTCTCTCTCTTTCTCTCTCTTTCTCTTTCAACTTCGATCATATTAAATTTTGGAAACAGTATTTTTTTTTTATTTTAAGACATCAATAATTCTAGATATAACAATATTGAAAAAGAAATAAAATAGCATGAAGTTTCGTAAATTATTTTCAAATAGTTCAATAGTTCAATAGATTCAGTTGATATAATATAAAAAATTTCATATTTTCGATAAATTATGATTAATAATTAGAGAGATGATAAACATTTGAGGGAAAATTATTAATAAATTAATATTTAATGTTAGAACTCACCTCAGCGGCCATAAAAGCGAAAGTGTTGAAAGATATAAAGAAGAAAGCTGCAGCAGTACATAATAGAAGCATAAAGGAAGATAGCGCAAGAATTGCAGCCAACAATACGAGAAGTCGCGCGTGACTCCATCCTGGTGTAGTAGGTGAAAAGGACAACTGAAACCCAAGAAAAAATTAAATGTTATATCTATTCAACATTTTTCAACAAAATATGGCATAACATTTTACTAATTATTAATTTTGAAGTATTTCCGACAAGAAAACTTTACAAATGTTGTTATCTCAGATCAGCATATTTATGGAACATACAAAAGTACGAAGAAGACATGTTGTTCAGATATTACATTTCAGAATTGTTCTTTATTTTTTGCTATTATAATTCTTGCTATTCGTCATACTCACATATTCAAATCGATCCTTGCAAAGTTGGCTGAGAAGACTGAGGAAACCAAGTGCCGTGAACCATGCCCACCATAGTACAACCTCGTCCATATATTGTACATTCAAGACACCAAACACGAAGATAAATTTATAAAAAACGAAATTCCAGAATTTGTCCTTTAAGTGTTGTCTTTCCGAGGCTCGTAACTCACCAAATACGAGCTTCTGGATAGATTTGCCAAGAAGTATCAATATACAATAAGCCATGTTGATCAAGGTCTGAATCATAAAAAAAATATTATATATAAATATATGTCATAAAATATTCATTTTTTTATTCGAAATACTCGAAATTAAGTTCGAAACAAAATATTTTCGAATTAGCAAATGAAATAAATTTCGTTCCTAATTTATGACGATCCATCATAACAATCCATAATATTTTCAACATTACAGTTAAATTCAAAATTTATGAACTGAGATATAAATGTCGAATATGATATACTTTCATTTATTAATATTGATGTTCTGTCTTAAACTTCATTCATATATTCGGCAAAATAAATTATATATTTTACTATTTCAAGTGAGTTTTTCTCACTTTTTATATTCATGGAATAAAATAAACATTCTTTCATACTTTAATAAACAGACAGTCGAAATAAGTATTGTTTAATCGTTGCCAAAGAATAGAAAGGCCATCTAATTTTAGAACTGAATATTTACTGTTTCGATGTCACGCCAAGTGTTTCGAAATACATAGATATGATCCATTGAGATGAAAGTTTTAATGCGCAAAATCGAGATAGCAGGTTAATAGAAGAATCAATAAAAATTACATAAGTTAATTTCGTTGATCTTATCGAATTGAATCAAATTAACGAAATCAATATCTGGAATCAATATAAATAATTATAAATTTTTATAAAACTTCCCTACCGATTTTAAATTATCGTAATTATCGTAAAAAAATTATTTCTTTTTCTGTCATTTTGTACAGAACGCAAACGCAAGTTAGCATACTTGCACAACGCTAGTACGGATGCGGAACATGAATTACAAGTTTTATTGCGTGTAGTACAGTGCCACGCAAAACAGCTTAGCACATATGTTTGCTAGGAAGGAACAATAACCAGATGTGACTACACGATAGTTACATAGCTATTCTACACTCGTAAGAGAACACGTAATACTATAATATAAGGGAGGAAAGTAGTGCATTCAAACTGCAGTGGTGGGCAAAACATCGATTTTCTTCCCTAAGAAAAACTTAGTGGGAGAGTTCACGAACGAGAATGGAACTACCAATTTTATTTACATAAGCTTTAAATCGCAAATGAAAATTTACATCACTCTTACATTACTCTTATTTAATTCTCATTCTCACAATCCTTTTTTATCTAATCCTTTTTTATCCTTTTTAATACCTGCTCATTCCAATTTAACTGTCGCAACATGCCAATTTATTATTGCACAAAAAAAGCTGGAGTATGAAATCTTATTGTACATTTTTCTTTTTTTGCAAAATATGAAATGTGATAAAAAGTTATGAAATTCTACAATATGTTTCCTTGTGCATGATGATGTTTGTAATGATCAGTACAATCAGCAGATCAGCAATCAGCAGATTTCAAAAGAGATTGAAATCGAAGGAGTTTGAGATAGCTCTCCCAGTATGAATCTAATACCGAAAGATTCCAATATGCAAGAGATCCAAGAGAGTCATTTTATATTGAAGTGTTCTTCTAACCATTTTTATATTTTTTGTAATTTCAATCTCGAAGTTTACATTAAACGTACCCATATGCAGACAGGTTCATCTACCATGCATTCCAACATTTCCTTGAGGTGCGTGCCAAGACTCCTCGGATCGGTTGGATCAGCGTTGTCCTCAGTCACGGCATTGGCGCCTATATCAATGTGCGTGTGGTTCGTCCTCCAAGCAGGATCTTTGATTATTTGTGTAGCATAATATATGGAACAGGACAGGATAGCGAAACTTATGCTAGTATACACCCGAAGGTTTGGAACCGGCAATCGATCTAGGAATTCCATCGGCATGATTGAAAGAATTTTGGAAACTTAAGTTCACTGAAGCACTTCGGAAATCTGCAATCAAAGTTTCATCATGTTAGTTTGATCAAGTTTGATCAAGTTAATTATTGAATTATCATCGAAATAAAAAGTTGATATAAATTTTCTTGCTGACAGTGAATGTTCTTATCTACTTTTTAAGTTAATCTAATTAAAAAATCTATCGAAAAACATAAATGTTCGGGTTTAAAAAAAAATTGCTTTAGATAATTTCGTCATATCTTAGATATTTTTATATGAAACAAATAGAAAATAGAAAGTGCAGGAAAGTTATTTTCAACAATGTAAGATCGATTTCTAATCAAGATAAAATTTAATCAAAGTTAAATAACATTCTCTGAAGTTTGTCTGGTATATGCAAGTTTTAAGTTCTCAATCTTTTAATTTCATCGCGCGATTAATTTTCTATTATAATTCTACCATAATCTTATTATAATAAAAATCTTATTAATAATATGCAATTGCATTTATCAATATGCATATTACAAAGCTGTACAATATATATGTTTACGAAGGTAAAGCAATCATTAAAAAAATTACTTAAAATTTTTATTTACTCTACACATTTTTTTTTCCGAGCGTATAAAATCACTTACGAAAAATATCATTAGATTACTTCAAGGAAACTGACATCTGACATAGATATTTGATAAAAATACGAATAATGTATTTATTTTATAATGGTCACGATTATGACTCAATGTGATAACCGAAGATTTATCGCATTACATAGTTGAATATCGCGGAATATCGAATACGATGGATCCACGTTGCATTGATTATTTCACCTCTAGATATCGTCACATAAAGATATGTACAGTGCAATTGCATTACATTGTCCAGAACGGAATTCTATTTTATACAATGTTCGATAAGATAAAATATCGCAAAGAACTGTTCTGTTATTAAAAACTCGTTAAACAGTTATAATTAATCATCTTCTAATTATCATACCATGTAGCGATATGTAGCAACAAACTGAATCAATTTTATTAAAAATATTTAAGTAGCTTATCCATATTTATTGGCTATTGAAATGAAACTTAAGACACTGGATTTAAAAAAATCCGAGATTGAACATTATATCTAATGAATCCATTTAATTTAATTTCAATTTATCAATTCATCTTATCTAATCTACAATCTTATCTAATCTATTTAAATTTTCCCAATTTAACATCTAATTTAATTTTAATTTAATATTATTTATTAGTATTGTTGAAGAAGTTTATATATCGTTTATATATATATATATATATATATATATATATATATATCGAGAGTTTTGTTTTTAATCTTAATCAAAAAGAGTTTGAATAATTGACGAGATTGCCAAACACTTGTAACAGGTGTCAAATGATCAACCTTTGAGTCATAATGCACGTTTATGTAGATGGGACGCATATACTTCGAACGCAATAAGAATGAATGTAATTTCAATTGATTTGAAGTTGGCAACATTTTTTCATGCTTTGAATACTCATCAAATTCATGTTAAGATAAAAAGTCTGCGAAAAAAAGAAAAAGGAAGAGCAGAGAGAGAGAGAGAGAGAGAGAGAGAGAGAGAGAGAGAGAGAGAGAGAGAGAGAGAGAGAGAGAGAGGAAGGRAGGGAGGGAAAGAAAGTAAAGTATTTATTTATAGTAACAATTATTTATTCCTCCGTTATACGAAGAATAAATATATCTTAATTTTCTTTCATACTTTATCTTTATATTTTTATAATATATGAAAAACGCTATATGCACTCTTCTAAATTTCTGTATCTATTATATTAACATATCGTTTGTACTGTTTGTACCGTTTATTTCATAATTTTATTGTATAATTTAAATAGATAAGAACATTGGAGTTATTTGCGGAAACTTATCTGCGCAACATTTTTTAAATTCGGCTTTACATTAAAATTTACAAATTCGAATAATACGTATAAACGAAGCAAATTAAAGACGAAAGTGATTTTGATTTTTTCCGAATCAAAAATTGAGTTCAAAATAGAAAGCCAATTTGCATAGTTATACAATTATTATAATTGATCGTTCAAATTTAAAACTATAATAAATATTAACAGTTAAAGAAATAAATTAATTTATACATAGCATCAAAATTTATCATACAACTGCGAGAGATGTATACGCGAAACATTGCATGATTTTTAGCGGTAAGAGAGGGGGATTCAAATTCAGATCTTGCTTCCAAAAATAAAATTGAATATTCAAACTTCAGACATGTAACAATAACTTTGACTCAACAATCTAGTTTCCTATTATGAATTTAGTGACTTGATTCATTTTATTATCGTAAAAGATTATAAACGGCAACTTCATGCATTCATAACAGAAATAAAAAGTAACCGTTTAGCAATAATCAAATTGATAACCAAATGAACGTGACTCATCAATCAATCTAATTATAAAACAAACTTTCAAATGTCTCGATAAACATGGCAGTTTCCACAAGCATATTCAAAGAAGAATTTACTTTGAATCTTATCGCATTTGTCGTTAAAACGCCGGACGTCGAGCGACACGTCAAGCCGCAAATAGAAAGCGCCTTTCACACGGCAAAGTCGGCAAAAGGGTTAACGCGAATGCATCGGCTTCCTGCGAAGCGCCTAAACAGCTGGTACTCGATAATTCAGTTCGGGACAGTATCTTTGCCGTACATCAGCTTTTTAATTTCTCTACTTGTGCTTTACTGATCATTGCACAAGTTTCAATTAATTCCAATGGCCTATTCATCATAGCGGCAGCGCTTTCTAACGGTTCGCACGGTTCGTAAAACGCAGAACAGATATAATTGGCCTTGGGAGAGAAGAGGAAAAAGAGAACAAGGAGAACGCGAGAAGCATGGACAGACGGGCGTGAACGGCGAAAATGAGATTACCCTTTGCGGCTGGCGCCAGGAATACGTTTTCTTAACTGCACTGCATAACCAACTGCGCTGACAACCGACTCCACTGATGCGTTTGTAGCTGCTGACCGTTACGCTGCTTGTACACTTGTACACCGATTATACGCGAAAACCCGAAGACATCCTCACGGCCTGTGCGTAGCGACAATAAAAAGGAACGGGATTACAGTCACTGAGAAAAAAGCGAAAGAGACGCGCGGAATGGGAGAACGTATCGTTACGGGCAAAGAAGGGGTAAGATGAACCGGGGGTAGATAGGTAGCAAAAAGAAGGGAAGAGAAAAAGAGAGCCAGAAGGGGAGAGAGAGAGAGAGAGAGAGAGAGAGAGAGAGAGAGAGAGAGAGAGAGAGAGAGAGAGAGAGGTGATGTATGGCTTCCGCAGTCGATTCCTCGTCGAACAGGCGACGTCTCGTTGCCGACACGTGTCGTATTTATGCACGAATAAACGTCTCTCTGGCGAGTCCCGCCCAGTACGTCGCGCCGCTATCGCAGATCTGATGGATGTCTACATTGTAAACAACGCGTCGCGTAATTTCGACAGAAGACCTCCAAGCCTGATGCAATACGGACGCGCTGCATCGATCAGCATAAACGACGAACGAACCAATGAACAAATGAACGAATGAATGAACGAGCTTAATATTATTGTAGATAGGTTCGCGACAAAATCTTTATGATATGCACGACAAGTCTGGCGTAAGAAAACTAGTAGCGAGCGGGAGCAGTAACAATCAACCGATCGCGATTGACATTAGCCGGGAACTTCGACGTACTGTCACAGGAGAAACTGAAACTCGCTCGGTAATATCGTAATATAAGCATCGTGGCAGTACGACTCCTTCGAACTTGTCGGATTGAAGCACTGGCGATCATGCGCGAAAGCATTCTGCGTCATATTCAAAATCTTCGGACGAGAAGTATTAACCTTAATACTCGATACAATAAAAAGCATTGAATAACGCGAGACTAATTGATCGTAGTGCATTATATGTAACAATGATAGCAGATTATAATAATATCTCTCTTTTTTTCATTCAATTATTTTGAATTGCAAAATTTAATGGCTTAAAATCAAATCTATTCTCAAGATTATCCAGTTCGAATGAACTTAATTAACTATTCTTCGATTTTTTTCTATTTCATTAATGTCGTTGATTATCTTATAGAATGAATTTCATAGAATGATTAAATGATAAAACGAAATACGTGAACATTTTTTAGCAATGAAATGTAAATAAATTAAAAAGATAAGAACAAACAATCGTTTATAATCGATCCTAATAATGTAAAGGTAAAAAGTGCAATTCAAATCGTTTGCGATTAAAATTAATTTAATTATAACATTGCTATATTTATTTTATTTAATTCATTAATCATATGTAATTATAACATAACATAATAAAAAATTAATTGAGCATTGCGATATAAAAATGATCAATTGAATAATAAAAATAATTTATTATTGAAATAAACTTGCTAAACCACGATCAATGAGAGCGTAAATTTTTAGTAAATTTACTTTGACAATTTTTACTATGTTACTTCACAAAGTGTAAAACATATATTTGATTCCGAATTCGAATATATAAATATGTATCATTGATATTTAAAAAAATAAAAATTTACGTCTGATATATGGCGACTAACAAATATTCTCATTCACAAGTCAGAAATCCCCATAAAAATCACTCATCAGATTCAGAATTATGATATCAAGAAATTGCGACTTAAGATTGAAAGCACTTTACATTTTTATATTTTAAAATAAAAGGAAAAGTTTGATTATTTATAATAATAAAAATGGATGCGCTATTTATAAAATATCTATAAAGATAAAAAATGAATGATTATTATTCGATAGTATTATCACAAGTAAAATTATAACTCGTATACGAAGAATAATATAATATTTCTTTATTGATAAGCGTATTGATAAAATGAACTGCAAAGAACCTGAACCTCAAATAAACTACAGTTTAGATAACAAGATACATAATTTGTTTAATGACATAGTTTACTCATTGTTTTGGATCTGACGTGTCAAAAGAAGCTAATTGTGGAAGAAAAATATGCAGTAATTTTGTTAATGTCGCTATATTAATGTAATCTCTTATTGCATGCAATAAGTTATATCTGTGTTATCAGAGGTAACATTACTTATGGATTCATTCATATTTATCTGTATCGTGTACATTTATACACGCTGCATCATAGCCATAGAATTAAATTGATATATTTCTATTTATGCCGGTATATCGATATGTAACAATGCTAATATTATTCCTAACGATATTTTGACAGAACGAACGATACTGAAGCATGCTAGTCTAAAGTGTGAATATGTTCCCATGTAATGTCCATGTGTATATCTTTTTAAGATTATTATGTTAAACGATAAGTGCAAATTTATCAAAATTAACGCGAATATTTTGATCGCAATATAAAAGTAATTACATTCTTGTTAAAAAAATATTCTAATACGAATATACGGAAGAAGTTACATCTTATTCTGATAAATATGACATTACAGATGAAAATAAGCCAGCCTATGTGATCTCTATCACCATAATTTCTCTATTTTAATAGAATAATAACAATACAAATAAAAGTTAACTTAATAAATATTAACTTAATAAGTATGCGTATTAACTTAATAAGTTAATAAATATTAACCTAATATTAACTAATTAATATTTAAAAATATTTTTATTAACTTTAGATTCTAACGTAATGTAGCAGATCATTAATTACTAATATATATAATTATCTTGTATAATGTAAATAGATGTAATCTTTTTTGTTATAGAGATATTAAAATGGAACTTAAATGTGCTGTTCAAACGTATCATTGGGGGAAACGTGGTATGAATAGTATCGTTGCAACTTTAATGAAATCAGCTAATGCTGATTTTATAGTGAACGAACAAGAAACTTATGCAGAATTATGGATGGGTACTCACGAGAATGGTCCATCATATCTCAAGAATGGGAATATACCATTAAGGGAATATATTGAAAAGAATACAGAGGTGTTGAGTAATGATGCAATACAGATATTTGGCTCTAATTTGTCTTTTCTCTTTAAGGTTCTATCTATAAATAAAGCCTTGTCCATTCAAGTGCATCCAGATAAGGTAACAATGCTTTTTTACTGATTATTAATGTATTATATTACATAACTTTATTGATTTTAGACAAAAGCAAAGAAATTACATGAATCGTACTCGAACATCTATAAGGATCCAAATTATAAACCAGAACTGGCAATAGCTTTGACTAATTTTGAAGCGCTCTGTGGATTCCGTCCAATCGATGAAATAAAATTATTTTTGCAAAAGATACCGGAATTACATGTTCTAATGAAGGAAAATAATGTTCGTTCATTATTTGAAGCAGATGATTCCATAGTCAGTGACATTTTACGACAATGTTTTTATAATCTTATGACTTGTAATTCCAATGAAGTGACACAACAACTTGAACACTTAATAGACAGATTACGCAATGCAGGTATATATTTCTATACACATAAAATATCTAGTAAATCAGATAATAATAATATCAAAGACAAAGAAAAAGATTAATTTTTTGATGCTTGTCTCTTCGCCTCTGCCTAAAATTTCATATATTTTAACTTTACTTTTTTTATGAAAAAAAAATAAATATTTCGGAATATATTTAATATATTCAATTGTTATTATTAGAACTTGATATCAAGTTGTGGATGAAACTTGATCTGTTGGAACAACTATATGCAGATTTTCCTAAGGATGCAGGCTGCTTCACGATATATCTATTCAATCACATAAAGCTAAAACCGGGTGAAGCCATATATATCGCACCAAACATGCCTCATGCATATCTCTCCGGCGGTGTGTTAATTTTTCCTAATTCAATATTTTAATATAAAAAGTGTAACACAATATAGATATAAATGATATAAATTTAAACTTGATCGAATGAAAATTATTTATTAACTTCCGACTTTTAGATTGTGTAGAATGTATGGCATGTTCAGATAATGTGATAAGAGCTGGACTCACACCGAAGCTAAAAGATATTTCAACATTGATCCAAACAATGTCATTTGAATGCATATCATCCTCGGCCATAAAAATTCAGCCATTTCAAGAAAACATGTTCACTACAGTTTTTCGTCCGCCAATACCAGAATTTGCAGTTGCTCAGATTACCGTAAGTTTCTTTCTGTATTGTTAGTGATTATAAATTATATGTTGTTATATATGTATTTGTCCAAAATATTTTAGATTCCATTTGAACAATCTCACAATTTAGAAACGAGAAGTTCGGCCAGCATTCTGTTGATAGTGAGTGGTAAAGCAGAAATATCATCTAAAATCTTCCCATCTGGTTCTGTCTTGTTTATTCCCGCCAATGAAAATATAAAAATTAAGATACCCAGACATGATGCTAAATGTAACGCTGATTTATTGCTAATGTTCCAAGCATTTTCAAATATTTAAACATACAAAAATCAAGGAATATCTGTGTATAATATGTTAATCAAGAAATTAACAGGATTCAATTTACAACCAATCTTAGGTATTTAGTAATTGATATATCTTAAAATAACTTTCGACTTCTAAATGTTAAACTTAAATATGGAGAGGATGAGGAACTAAATGAGAAACTAAAATCATTTTCTTTAAAGAATTTGGAGAATCGTATATTTTATTGAAAGAAATTTTTGTACAATAGTGCAGTGTTACAAGCTAACACTGTATTTTATTTATAGATACATTTTATTAACTTATATATTAAATATATTACAGATATATATATATATATATATATATATATATATATATATATATATATAAATCAGGTACAGTTTCAGGTACAGTCTTGTAATGGAATCTTTTACTTATCAGTTATAATTTTATTCACACTTTGTATTTGAAGTGTCATTATAACATCGATATTCTGGCTTCAATTCCCACATACTTTTGTGAGGCTGCTTTATATTATAATTACAATATTCATTGAGAATTTGTTTTAAATAAACCTGTAACAATAATATGATGCAAATAAATTAAATTGTATATATATAATTTCTTATATTTTATAATGTTCAAACTTTCTATATACTTACGATAGGTTGCCTCGTAATTTTTACAAGATCTTTTATATTATAATACTGATGCTTTTCGAATGCCGCAAAGAGCAAATCCAGTACAACATCTTTATCGGCTTTTATTTTCTTTTCCATTTTCTTTTTATATTCAATCTGTGAAAATGAAATTATGACATAATCAGATCATTGCATAAAAGAAACATCAATTAACTATTTCAAAAAATCTTAGAAAATAATACTTACATTATTTTTATGATTGGACACAGGTTTGTAATGTTGTACAAGCTTACTTATAGTCTGAGTCTGCCTTTGTGGCTGAGAACATTTTTCTATAATTTCCTTCTTCATTTTTGCATAGTCATCATCAACTAGAAAATAGAAAAAAAGTTTAACAACAAAATTTAATATCTTTTGAAAATAATATATATAGCACTAAGTTTGGAAAGTCAAAGAATCTATTTTTGTTATATATATTAATACTTACGCTTTAATGCAGAGCAATTTAATTTCTGAACAACTTTTCCCTCCATAACAAGTTTCTTAGTAGACCGTTGGTTTTTTGAAACAGTTTTATTTGGAATTGTAGATGCTGTAAAAATAATAGGTTAATAGTAAAAAGATAGGTTAATCGTTTTTAACATATTAAAGATATATTCAACTTAGAAATTATACTTACGAGAAGACGAAAATATTCCTATTGTTTGGTTCTTAACAGATACAGTAGATAATTTATAATTTTTTATTATTGGTTCTTTTTCGAATTCTTTCAGATTTACGACAGTATCTGATAAGGTTAAAAATACCTTGGCTTGTTGTCCAGGATACCTACACATAAAATATAGATATATCAAATAAAAAAAAATTGGCATGAAATTATTATGTAATTATATAGACAATAATAAATTATATAGACAAAATCTTTTTATTATTATTATATGAAGATAAAGTATTAGTTTTTAACGATATAATCCTTAATCTTATTATCCTACTCAATGTTTTTTAATACAATTTTATGTAGATTTTATGTACATTTTTATGAATTTTTCAAAAATCAATATAAAAATATCAATAAAAAAATTTACTTTGTAACTGCCAATGTACCAATGTCCGTATCATCAGGTATTTTTTCCCATCTCTCTGCTATGTATTTGGGCACTTTAACGAGCCACAACCTACGATTAGCATTAGTTAAATCTAATTCATTGATCTCGTGCAACATTTTTATTCCAAAACTTATATATAAACCGATATTACAAATATATTTTTTCTTAAAATAAAATATCTTAAGATAAAATGAAATATTTTTAATATATTTTTCAAAATTTTTCAAACGATTTTATGATTTAATTAAATATCATAAGTACAGTTTATTACAACGACTGCACGATACAGTGTTCAAGAGAATACTAACACTGCTATATATAAGCTAATAATAGTGATATAAATAAGCTAATATAAATCTGATTTAGATTAAGATATAACTTAATATTTCTCTAGAATACTAGTTACATTGCTATAGGAATATTTCTTCAATAGATACATGATTTGTGCATTGCACATGCGCAGTCATACTGAAATGTGAAACGGAGTTTACAAACATGCCCTAATCTGGCCAATTATGGAATATTATGATCAGCAATGCTCGAGTATGGTCAATTATGATTAGAAACATCAAGATTGACCAATAGTATCACAGTATCTGCAGTTCCGAAAAACTCAGAGAACGAGTGCGAAGTATTTAGGGCACGCTGTGCCAACAATGTAGGAATGTGGACTGAGAAGGCCATTAAATTGAAATATTTAAATATCCCGTATGTCTAGTTAAAGGCTAGAAACGAATGTAACGAGCCATTTAAAAGTTCAAAATCTTTATTTTAAGCGCTGTATTATCATATTTACATAATATTCCCATATTATCGTCATTATATTATCATTGTTATGATTATTATTGCTATTGTTATTATTTATGTATATATATATTATTATTATTATATTTGCTATTATTATTATGTAACATCATAAATAATAGCTTTATTATAGCTACATAATACTGCTTTTTTTCCTGCAGGATGCCAATGTGCATTTACAGTTGACATACTATTGACATGTACAGATTTTGCGCCCTGTCGAGTCCATTCGTATACATGTGTAAATTCAGAGAACACAAGCAATCGTGGACAAATAGGATTCCATTTGATAGCTAAAGTTAATAGAGATCACAGTAGAAATTAATTAAAACGATTATTTAAAAAACAATCGATAATGAAAATAAATTTTTGTATGACGTACTCGTTATAGGATTTTCAAGCAATAAATAATCGAGATAATCCGTCGAAATATCCCATATCCATAATGTGGTAGGATACAGATCATGTTTTAAAGCTAAATATTGTCCGCATGTGCTAAATTCAAAGATTTGAAATTTTGCTACGGAAAAATTGTCATTATCTTTCTTCCCGATCTCTATACATATAGGTCGTTCGTGTATTTCATGTACTGCAATTAGAAATTAGAAATTAGAAATTAGAAAAATTAACTATCTCATCTCCTTCTTGAATTTAGAGATTCTTATGTTTCAAAGATGACGATATTAAGATTAATTATATGGAAATTAATAAAATTAACATTAAAAATAACATTATAATCAATATCCTTACGAATGTATTTCTCCCAAGATGTTAAGCGTTTATTAGAAGTCTTTTCTGGATTAATATATTCCTTGTAAACTTTTGTTAAATAATTACATTCTCTAATCACTGGATCCAAATATAATTGCGATAATGGCTCCCATGTAATGTAATTAAGAAGGACGATCTATATTGAAGTTTTTTGACCGATTGTAAAAATGAAAAAACACATAACAAATAGCACATAAAGAAAGAGCACAATCCCATTACTCACTACTTCATTAAATCCGATTACAGTTAAAAACTGGCCGCTAGGAGTCCATTCGACTTTTTCAATCCCTTTCAGTTCTTTTTCGTAATTATGTGTTATTTCGGAAGATTGTGCTACATTCCGCGGAGAAAATGTCATTATGGATTTTTCCCACACAGTGGAATAAACGATCAATTTAGGGTCAGCGGAAGAAGAGCACCATATGCATAATAATTCATCATTTGGCGACCAACAAATTCCATCAATGCTACATAAACGGTCACAAAGAAGTTTCTGCAACAGTTCATTTGATTGATCTTTACATATCAGATCTATTTGAATAAATAACCCGAATATAAATATAATAAAATTGATAATAATAAGATAAAATATGTGTAAAAATGTATCTAAGCGTACGGAATTGCCTGATTTACGATTCTAATTCTTTAGTAATCTTTTATCGAATTGATAACTAAATTGATTTTTAGCATTCTGAATGCTAAATAAGTGTCCAGACTTCTGCTATTGTACGCGTTCGAGATTTTTACTCGATCTTTCGAAAAATATATTCGATTAAATAATACGTAAATTATTATTTAATGTAAATAATTATTTATAACGTGAACTTAATCGCAAATTTTGATGAAAATATATCACAAAATATATCAAATATATCATTATTTCTCTTTGGAAAGCTAAAAGATTTAACCTTCAAAAATATTGTATGACAGATTTTCTAACCTTAAAAAATTGACGCCTTGCGAAGCAAGGCGTCTCGTTTTTCTCTCAGCTTTTTAGTTCGTATTAAAGTACGTCGAAAAGATATATTTTCATCAAGATTTTCAATAAGATTTAAATTTTCATTAAGTTTTAAGTCATTAGCTTTTCGTAATATCTATATTTCTATATGAACACTTCAGAAAATTTCAACATGACAACCAGTTATATCTCCTGTTCATGTAATACGGTTCCTCATTGCGCTGACTGGGGCAACAATGGTCTCATTTGTTTTGGAACGTGCAATGCGATCGCAATATATGATCCATGCACATATATTGGTCGCATCATACATACATTACACCGACATCGTGATCATGTTAACACAGTACAATGGATCAAACCAGGAAATGGCAAACCGGAATCGGAATTTCTATCCAGTTCCGCGGACGGTACCTCAATCATTTGGACTAAAAATTGCAATGATAATACTTTCCGAGATACTGCAATACTGGACATGGGAAACAAGATCAAATTTGCTGATTCCCTTCAATTGTCTGATACCTTACTTACTACACATAGTTTCCCAAAATTATTGATATGCACAGGTTCGATTAATTGTGAATTAAAATTGTGGTTGAGAGAAGAGGATGCAAGCACCAAAACCATTCAAACGATCCTTTTTGGGAATATATTACCTATATATGGTCGTTTGGCATATTTGTCAAGTATCAAACATCCTCTTTTGGCTGTGGCATTAGAAAATTTTTCTATTTTATTGTATATCAAAGATTCAGATGCATCAGAATTGAATTTTGTAATGATTCACAGACTAATTGGGCATGAAGATTGGGTTAGATGCATTGATTTTGCTCATGATAATGATGGAAATATCCTTCTTGCAACAGGCTCACAGGATAAAATGATAAGATTGTGGAAGATTGATAAAGCTGTTGCGAAATTGTCTAATGATGAACTTCAGCAAGAAAGAAATACTTTTACAGTGAATGGCGAAGAATATGACATAATTTTAGAATCTATTCTTTATGGTCATGAACATTGGATATATGGGATACATTGGCAATATATAAAAGCAGAAAATAACAAAA
The DNA here is from genome assembly GCA_020341155.1 of Eciton burchellii. Taxonomy (NCBI): domain Eukaryota; kingdom Metazoa; phylum Arthropoda; class Insecta; order Hymenoptera; family Formicidae; genus Eciton; species Eciton burchellii. The sequence continues at coordinate 3,657,757 of JAHMML010000003.1, read as the reverse complement.
ATGGTCAAACTCTGAGATTATTGTCTTCTTCCATGGATAAGTCCATGATTATATGGGAACAGGATGATTCTACTGGAATTTGGATAGAAAAAGTACGCGTCGGGAAAGTAGGCGGCAATTCTCTTGGCTTTTATGGTTGCAAATTTGGTCCAGATGGATTACATATATTGGGATATGATGACCAAGGCAGTTTTCATATATGGAAATATTCTTCAAAAATTGCAAATTGGATCCCACAATTTGCACCTAGCGGTCATTTTTCTGAAGTAGTCGATTTATGCTGGGAGTCAAAAGGAAGGTTAATAAATTTCATACATGGAATAATTTTTGTTAATCTTGCAAGATTATAAAATTATTAAATATTAATTTGTTGATTAGTATATATGTAGTATATACGTTTATATATATATATATATATATATATATATATATATATATAAAATTATATATATTTCTCTTTCTTGAATTATTACATTTTGAATTGTGAATGTAAAATTATATATGTATATATGTACATGCATATATGCATATATGCATATACATATTATATATGTATATAATACATGTTATATGAAATAAAAATAGAATGGAATAAAAATTTATAACTCTTCTTTACAATATTTTACAGATTCTTCATCACAGCTAGTACAGATCAAACCACGAAAGTTCATGCACCATATAAAGAAGATTCTAAAGAATGGTGGCACGAGATTGCACGTCCTCAGATACATGGGTATGATATGGCATGTCTTGCTATGTTAACACCATATATGTACGCTTCCGGAGCAGAAGAAAAGATCGTGCGCATTTTTGAAAGTACATCAGCATTCAGAAATCGTTTAAAATTATTAGCGGATGTCGAGGATTTTGAAATCAGAATGGCTCATAGTGCTACTGTATCCTCACTTGGATTAATGAATAAAGCAACATTTGATGAAGAAATTAATCAGTGTGAAAGTGAAGAAAATTCAACAAATATATATGAACCACCAACAGAAGAAGAATTAACACAAAATACGCTTTGGCCAGAGATACAGAAACTTTATGGACACGGCTATGAAATATTCTGCATGGCAGCAAAACATGACGGACAGTTGCTAGCTACAGCATGCAGATCAAGTAATCAGCAACATTCGGGGATATTATTATGGGACACTAACACATGGTCGATAGTCCAGAATTTGGTTTTCCACAAATTAACTGTAACGCAAATAGCATTTTCTCCAAACGATAAATATCTGCTATCCGTTTCTAGAGACAGAAGATGGTCATTATTCAAAGAAGAAAATGATGCATATGTGTTAATAACAGCCAACTCAAAAATAGACAATCCACACTTGAGAATAATTTGGTGTTGCAGTTGGTCGCAAGATTCGAATTATTTTGCAACCGGATCTAGAGATGGAAAAGTTGGCATATGGTCCATTGAAAAGATAGAGACTAGTCCTGAAACTATTATTCCAGAAATAATTCTGAACATAGAAAACCAATCAGTCACAGCATTGTGTTTCGCACCAAGCTACATAGCACAATGTTACATTCTGGCGATTGGATATGAAACAGGACGTATAGAAATTCAAAAAGTTACAATGAACATAAAGAACACATGGTCGAAATTAATTGAATATGATACTTCTCAGGCACATCACTTGACTGTAAAGAGACTTATGTTTCGACCAACTAAGGAACATTTATCCAATATATTGCAATTGGCAAGTTGTAGTTCTGATCATGCTGTTAAAATATATGATATAGATTTGTCTTTGTAATAAAAATATGGCTTTTATGCCAGAGTTATACAACAATATTATTTTCAATATTACTTTTAATATGTTCAATATTATTTCTGTATAAAAATCTTAATAAATAATTTGTTAAAAATTAAAAAATAATTTTATAATATGAAAAAAATTTTTGTACTTACTCGACTTATCTTCCAACTATCAGTCTTATAAATTTCTACTTGATCTTTACCCTCTTCTGTAACTATTACAGCCAATCTGTTACCACTAGGACTAAAGCGTAATTTGTCAAAAGTAGAAGTTTTTAAATTTTGTATATGTGATACAACATGTTCTTTCAGATTCCATATAGATATTTGGATCTATAAAATTTTAATATATTTTATTATACTGTGATATAGTTTAACATTATTATAAATATTATAAATGATATTATATTTACATTGAAATCTGCTATAGTGATGATATATTTACTATCTGGCGACCATGTAACGCCTTGCAAACCTGCACTGCCTTCTGTAAGTTTGCATTTCCAATCAGGATAATATACTGAATATATTTGAATAATAGCTTTTTTTATGTTTGCGCATAAGATATATTCACTATTTGAAGACCATTCCATATACTATAATGTACAAAGATGAAATTATAATATTATTATAAATAATAAGAGAATTTTCTAATTGATAAAAATTTTGAAAATGAAAATAATTTTGTGTAGTCTAATCAATATAAACTAACCTGTATTACATCTGTAAATACAAATGATTGACAAGTATCGAATGTTTTTGTGTCTTTTATAAGTAAATTTGTTTGAAATGCAGTGGCCAAATATGCTCCATTATTTGAAAATTGACACAAACGATTACTTATGCGAAAAACTTTATCCGTGTTTGAATCAACAGCCATTATGGAAAATTAAATATTTGACATATATAGCCGTATAAAACTACATAAGCAAACCGGCCAATGATAATCGATACTTCGAACCGCCATTTTGAAAATTAAAACTGAGCTTGATTAAAATGATCAATGTTTACTGCGTAACTTTTATTGCATACGGTTTTTCTATATGTCTTTGTATGCCATTATTTATATATTACTAGATTGTCATTTCCAACATGATTTTTATAAAGATTTTATTTACTGTGCAATGTTTTTTTTTATATGATTTTATTCAATTCATTTGATTGTCTCGTTCTAGTTACTTTTAACTATATGATTATCTAAAGACGCTTTTTTATGAAAAATGTGAATATACAATGAGCATCGTAAATAGCTTTTTACTTCTAGATGAGAAAATATCTAAAACGTGTATATTTGTGCTCTGTGATAGAAGCTGTCAAACGAAAGACATAAGATAGAGCAATGTCAGACTAGAATAATGCGTGGACATATATATATATATGATATGTAAAACAGCAGCAGTGATATACATCAAGAGCACCAATAGCGGATTCTAAAATAAGATCAAGAGCTATCATAGCATTTTTAATATCTAGTAACTGAGAACGCGGCGAGTGTGGCCGTAATAACGCGCGTGTAAATTATTCGTATGTTCATTCTTGAAATGATGTCTTGCACTCGACGTTCGTACATGGAGGTCTCGTAAGAGTCGCTTCGCGAGAAAAAACTGTCGTCGTCGTATTGCGATGCCGCTGTGCTTTAATAGAACGAAGAATGCATTGTTGACGAGGATCATCATCCAAAGATACGCGTTTTTATGTACGCTATCGACGCGGTGAACAGAATGGGAAAACAAAGCAGCTCCTGTTGGTGGTGCGTTAAGGCTGTTAAATGGATACCAGTGATCTTCATCCTGACAATTGTCATCTGGTCCTATTATGCTTATGTAGTGCAGCTGTGCTATTGTGAGTATTTGGAGTGGATATGTCTTGCATTGCTGATTATTCATTTCTCATTGATTAATTTAGTGTACGAAATTAGCGATATATATTTGCTAACCTCATTTTGTTCTCTTATTCTTCATATAGAAGATATCATGAAAGTATACGCCTTCTAATAATTTCTTGCTTCTTCTTTATCTTATCTTTGTTGATTGAAAATTTCAAGTTAGGAATTAGAGGTTTCTAATATATTTAATTTATCATATATATCATATGTATCACATGTATTGCATATGTACATATATATATATATATATATATATAATTTATAATTATATTATAAAATTTATAAATAAAAATATAATATAATATATTTAATTTATTTATATATTTAATTTATATATCATATGTATCACATGTATTGCATGTGTACGTATATATATATATATATATATATATATATAATTTATAATAATATTATAAAATTTATAAATAAACCAAATTTTTAAGCTATATCATAAAAATTTATTTATATCTATATATCTAAATTTATAAATTTGTAGTACAGCTTCTAAAGGCTTTTATTTAAGAATTTTTAATTATATTATATATTATGTTTCAGACACAATAAACAACTATGCTCAAACAGGTTTGTATCTCATATATCATATTAATTATATATTGCTATTTGATCCAATTGAGATTATTTTAATTGTTATTATATTTATGATATTAAGTAAATAATAATTGATTATTAATTGAATCACTCATGTTTTATGTACTGCGAAGACTTTTGAAAATTTATGAATCATTTTAATTCTGGAAATCGATAATACACATTTTTATTTATGTTAACAGCTATCTATCTGCTCATCTTTCATGTTCTACTTTTGATGTTTCTATGGTCATATTGGCAAACAATATATACAAACTTAATGCCAATACCAGATAAGGTAATTCTTATATAAATATAAAGTTGTATAAATGATATAGATAAAAATATAAAATAATTACATAGATTATTATGTAGATAATAAATACTAATTTTGTATAAATTATATAGATATTTATTTATTATAATTATCTGTTATTTAAAATTGATAGCCATAATATTTATATGTCCATATAATTTACATATTACAGTTTAAAATACCTGATGTCGAGATGGAAAAGTTGCAACAGGCTGAAACTGAGGAAGTACAGAGACAAATTTTGGAAAGATTTGCGCAAGATCTTCCAGTTACCAACCGTACTATAAAAGGAGGTAAAACTTCTTTATTTATATGAAATATGTGTTTAAATATAATGTAAATTAATATAAAAATTTCAAATTTAATTTGAGATATATCTATTTTCAGCTATACGATTCTGTGAGAAATGTCAGTTAATAAAACCTGATAGGGCACATCACTGCAGTGTGTGCGCCACTTGCGTCTTAAAGATGGATCACCATTGTCCATGGGTGAACAATTGTGTAGGCTTCCATAACTACAAATTCTTCATGCTGTTTCTGGCATATGCACTTATCTATTGTATATTTATTACCGCCACATCTTTGCAATACTTTATACAATTTTGGAAGGTGAGTACATAGTTTTTCTCTTCTTATGGCTAATTCATGCGGAGATAATGTATTGAATGTATTGAAATTCCGAAATGCCAAAGCACAATAGCAAGCATTTACGATTATTAATTATCCATTTCAAGCTATTCCAGATTTTTGTGATTGGTATGAATATTTTTTTTATAGGGCGAATTAGATGGAATGGGTAGATTTCATCTACTATTCCTTTTTTTTGTTGCATTGATGTTTGCGGTTAGTCTTACTTCCCTTTTCTGCTACCATTGCTATCTTGTTGTGCATAATAGATCGACGCTAGGTAACTATTAGATATTTTTGTTTCAATATAATATATTATGATTTGTACACATGTTTGAGATATTAATTAAGTCTATATTTACAGAAGCCTTTAGAACTCCTATGTTCCGGACAGGGAAAGATAAGGATGGATTTAGTCTAGGAAAATACAACAATTTTCAGGAAGTATTTGGTGACAATCCACGTCTCTGGTTTTTTCCTATATTTAGTAGGTGCGTATGTTCCATTGTTCCAATATACTTTATATATATACGATAGAATTACATTATTTTACGAAATGGGAACCATTTGCACAATACTCAATGATTGAATTATTATCAATTTCTATGCTTCTAGTATACCACTTATCATAGTCTTTGCCATAAAAAAACGACTATGCGGTTTGGCATACTTAAATGAAATTTGAAATATGGTAATATAAATACACTGCAGAGCCTTGAATGAAGTGTGAGCAATATCGATTTTTTTCAAAAATTATTTTTCTTCGGAAGCAAAACGATTGCATGTTTTATGTAATACAAAGAATTTTTTTCTAATTAGTATTTTCCTGTGTATTTTTATCCAACTATATGTAGAATGTCTTCCAATATGTGATAACATTATTATTTCTATATAGAATGATTTTTTATCTTATTATTTTTCTTCCATAACATGAATTTCAAAAAAAAATGTTCACCTATTTTTGATATAGAAAGATGTATGTGTTAATATTATTTTATTGTTGGTGTGTGTTATAATAATTACAAAGAAGACATGTTTACATACAAATATTTATAGAAATATTTATAGAAATATTTATATAAATATATAGATACAAATATTTATGTTATTTATATTCTCAGAGCAGGATATGAATAGATTGTTGCATAAATTGAGAATTACTGTTCTCCATCTTTATATTCTGTACAACAAATATTCTTCCTATTTCTATGAATTGTTCTATAAACAATTCATTAAAAATGTGAATACATAAACAGTTTGATGCACTAAGTAGTATGCAATTCATGCACATTTCAAATTGTTCCTATGAGCACCATACGTCGATTTGTATTCTTTCTTTTGCAATAAAAATAATATATAGTAGATTGAGTATTTTTAAATTGGAGTGGTTGCATTGGATGTGTTCTAGTCTGGGAAATGGTGTCGTCTACCCAGTAAGATCGCAACACCAAGGCACACCCAATACTTATGACTCCATGGGCAGTACTCAGAACAGGTCAGCATTCTAAAAATTTTAAATACAAAATGCAACATTAATTATTTTGACCTTTACTATGGAACTCGTTCGTATTTTCAATAAAAATGTATTTGACGTGTATATCACTGCTTTTAATATTGAAAGAAAGGTACTTTCTGTAATTTGCCCTTAAATTTTCTTACTTTGTCACTTTCAATCTACTCAGAATACTTTCTACTGTTGGTGTTCATATTTTTGTATGCACTTTAATTTTTTAATTCTTTTTTTTTATTATAGAGTTCCAAAGTAATGAAGCAACTCTTAAGCTTCCAGACTGCATGCAACGCATTTGTTATTTTTGTTTGGTGCTGGCTATTCTATAGCTATTACTCATGTCATTATCTTTTAATTATTTTTTTAACATAAGCTTCTCTATAATGTCTGCAATATGTAAAAAATAAAATTCCCCTTTATCTATTCTGCTTCTGAGAAAATATCTTTTGCAATATGCAATGTAATATAACAATACAATTTACATATTATCGTAATTCATTTTCATATTTCTTATTAGAATATTTTTTGCAAAATGAAGAGAAATAATGCAAGAATGTTATTTGTTATAAAATAACAAATTGAAAGAAATTTTTAGAAAATAATAATTAATGTTTTTTATATTATTTTATTACCGTTTTTATATTTTTTTATTTTTATATGTAATGTCTCATATTTAAATAAATACTGAAAAGTATACAATAAGAGATTTAATCATTTTTTAAAAATTTATATATGAGAAAAAGTCAATAATATTAACTTTTATTATAAAACGCATGCATATGTAAAGAAATATAAATTTCAATTAAAAATATCAATTTTTATAAAATTGTTATAATTATTCCGAGAGGTATTGTGCATTTGGTTCTTACAGAAAGTTTTAGTGCAAAAACAATACTTGTGGTGTAACTATATAATTGTCTTCCTGTTGGCTACTTTTTGCGTATCTTTTCGCATTTATCGTTATCAATCGCGTGTAAATATAAATTCAATAAATGAAAAGATAAAGATGATGAAGATATAATAAGATAGTTACACCATAGAGGGTAGTAGACATGGGATGACATCGAGTAGAAGGTAGGGATATGGCTTGCAGCTTTGGAGACGGGGTAAACTTTCCCGAGCGGCTGTGCAATGAGGATACTCATACTTTGTTGGGCCATGACACCCAACAGTGGGGTGATGAAACTGAATTTGACTCCCCACCTCCCTACGTGAATCAGGTACTTCATAGGTTCGATTCCTAGATGAAGACAATAATATCGTTCGAATTACTAGCATATCGAAATACCAGTGTTGTATAGCAACCATTATAGTTTTCATATAAGTCCGCACGTAAAGCGTATACACAGAGATTTACTATTTAAGTTTACACTATTTAAGCTAGTAAAGTATCTACCTCAATTGATATATATAAAGCAATAGTATCTCACATATAGTATCTCACGACTTGTGATTGTATTAATAAATTTTTTATGGAATTTGAAATCATAATCCTCCTTGAAAATATGAAGCAAGTAATGTGTTAATATTATATCTGTAACATTATATATAATATATCTTTTATATAAATTGTTTGATCCTATTAATTAATTCTCTCTTAAGTATCGATTTTCTTTAAATAACTTTTAAATGTATCTCAAGGATATATGTATATATCATTGATATTATAAATACATATGTATGTATATATATATGTATATATATATATATATATATATATATATATATATTTCAATTCTGAAAATTTATTTTCATATATTTTAATTAGCTATATAAGCAATTATTTTAAGCAAATAATATTAAAAATTAAAAGATCACAGTAAAAATTACGTTTTTGGATTATAAAAAAACTAATTAAAAATTTTAATTTTAAAGGTAAGATCACAAGTTGTGAGATTTAATCAGCGAACTTGACATATATTTTCATATCATAGTAAATGAATGTATATTCATTATAGAAAATATTTTTAATCGTCATAAAGCGAAATTCGTACATTGCATAATAATTATTTATTATTATTATTAAATGTTATATTTTTATCTGTTAATAATGAACATCAATATATTCATTCCAAATACTTTATTGCTAAAAGAACATTTGTATACCTAGTAAGAATAAAATAGAAAATATAAATATGTGTGGAAAAATAACAATTTTTTTTTTTAGATCAGATTTTACTGATTATTATTCTTTGTCCAGACTTTGTTCCTACCCCACGTTCATTTATATGTCAGTAAAGATTGAAAAATATATTATTAAAACGCGTGATTTTATTATATATATATTACATTAATATATATAATATTATATATATTAATTAAATATATTTCTTACATTTTCTGTATTTTACATTTTACGCAATTGTCATAAATACACAATTAAGATTACAGAAATACACATCACGAAATTACAGTAAGTTCCCGATTTTAATATCAATAGATAGTGTTTATTTATCGAGAATTCTGCTTCTACAAACTAATATTAAAATATTTATAAAATGCTGTTCTTTACATATTTATATCTTTGTTGCTCTTACATATTTCTTTAATAATCTTAAACCAAATTGCTAAAGTAACTTGTTTGGAGATTTATATTACTAATATATCATAATTTTCATCATCACATTATGATATAAATAGAAATATAACAAATAACAAATACTGCGCAGCTGTATTTTTTTTCTTTTAGTTTCTAAGTCTTCTACTTGATTAAATCTTTGTAATCTTTTTATATTTTCCATTTCCTTTTGAACATAGGGCGTATGTTCCAATTTGTTTATAGATAGCTAATTGAAATATACAATTTTGAATATTTTTATGACATATCTATGTAATTATGCGCATATCATTGATGTATTAGATAAATGTCATGTGCGCAATATCTCTTTGATATAATTCATTCTACTGAATTTCTGATTGACCACAGATCCACCATTGAACAAATGACTTTGGTAGAAGAAGCTACAATTTTGGCTCTTGGCACTGGGTAATATTAACCATAGTCTCTACTTGTGACAACTAATGGTTGCATGCATTTATACAATATAAAATTTTATTCTTTTTTTACGTATTCTATCTTTGAATCTCTGTTTATGTATTTGTTTAGCTATCTAATATTATCTGGATGTAAGAAATGCATCGCTTATATTTTCGCAATGATGATATTTGTAAGAACATTTGGGATAATCATATAAAGCTTTTGTTTTTATCTTTGCAAATTTGTTATCTGATTTGTGAGTTCTATACATTTTTCGACTATATAAAATCTGCTTATTTCCTCTGTTATATGAAGTCAGCATGTCTCATTATTGTTAAATTTCTTGCAATTTTTATGATGCTTTTAAATATAATATGATAAAAATATTTTACAGCACTGCTGTGATAGGTCCTTCTGTCGACGTCGAACAACCATTGGTGAATAACACAGAATCTGTCTGAATTTTGCACAACAATGCTTAGTGTTCATTGCAATCGATATGTTTTAAGATATCGTGGATATAATTTAGAATTATTCATCTAATTGCTTGCTTTCTTAAATGAGATTTGTGGCATTATATGTTGGTATTATATAATGCTGTTATTGCAGAAAAAGATTTACATCAAATTGTTTATAGCGAATGGAATATTTTTAACAATAGAGGTTGTGTCATATCAAGATATTCTACATATTTTAACTGTATCATATATATTATAATATATACATGAACCGTTGAAAAAGTATTGTGTTATTATAATTTTATAATTTTAATCATATATATAATATGTTATAATTAAATTAGTTTGTGTTTTACATAATATTGATGTAATTGTAAATTTATAACTGTTTATGTAGATTATAATAACTTGCACAAGGTGAAAGGAATCATTGCAATATAGCAATTGAACAACTGCATTTAGATTGACTATTTTTATGTTGTATGTCAAGATATAGATATATGTGTTCAATGGGACAAGAGTTACAAGTGAAAATTCGTCCAACTATACTATGAAAGATAAATAGGATGATTCTAAGTTTATAATAAATCTCTTAGATTACTGTTATTGCAAATAACTTAGTAGTTTTACTAATATATTTTTTCATAAAATAATTTAGTTATCTAGAAAAAGCAATGTGGAGAAAAAGAATCATATATTAATTTGAAATATGTTATTAAATAATGTATAAAATGTACAATTAACAAGCAGAAATATACATTTGCAAATATATATAAAATTCATCTTAATAATTTTCTATTATATACCAAGTAAGAATCATCCTATTAATTTTATTTAAATTGATATTTAAGCTCTGATTCTATTTCACATTTATAAAATTTGATAAATAAGTGTCATCAGTTTCTCAGTTGTATAACATTCTTATAACATAATTTAATGAGCCATATATCATATATATTATTAAATATCTTTATTTTACAAAAGAATATAACGATGTAATATTATTAATATGCAATTGATAACAAAATTATAAAGATATATTTATATTTATATATGCTTTCGATTATTTATAACTTATTAATTTGAGAGAATAGTTTTTAAGAATATTTGAATAACAATATTATTTTTATAAATATTTAAATGATATTTGAAAAAAATTAAAAAATGTAATGTTCTTATATAATTTGTTGAGGTATAAAAAATTATATATTTTATATTGGATTGCCATTATATATTTAATTATATTGCGTATATTTATGTAGAGAATTATATATATTTACTTTTATCCTTAAATATTAAAACATTATAGATATATCTGACATGTATGTAACAGTTATTAAGAACTACGTTAAACCTATAAACATTAATTTATATATACGAATTATGTAAATTAGCTTAGATATATCAAATTTTATATTTCTTATACATATTCTTTAATATAAAAATTTATATATTCATTGACAATTATTTATTAATCATTGACTAAAGTTTATTATTTATAAAAAGGATATACAAAAAATTATAAATTACAACAAATTTATGAAATTAAAAGATTTATTTCATTTTTATGTTACATCATAGAAATACATTTCATATTTAAAAAAATATAAATAGCAAAATTATACATTTATGTGTACATACAATATATATATATATATATATATATATATATATATATATATATGGATACATATGGATATTCATTACAGCGCATAACCATATTCTTTGATCCAATTTAATCCTTTCATTGTCAATGATTTTGGCCGATATTCTAAGCCAATATACCCAGCATAACCATGCAATTCCAATAAAGAAAGAACATATTTGTAATCAATTTCACCTGGTGTATTTGGCTCGTGTCTATCAGGTACTTGAGCTATTTGAATATGAGCTAAAAGAATAAATAGTACATAATAAATACGAATATAATAAATACGATGTAATGATATGGTATTTTGTGAAGATAAAGATGTGAACATATTAAATATTAAACGACACTAACCCGTATAAGGTAAAAACTCTCGCAAGCTTGTTGTGATATTACCACAACAATGTTGCAGATGAAAAATATCCAATTGCAATTTAAAATATGGATTATTTATCTTTTTCACCAAATTAAGACCTATAATGAAAATAATAAAATTGCTCCAATAGATTATTATATTAAAATAATATATAATATCAAATAAAACATTAAAAGTAAGTTTATACCTTTCTGAAAATCATTCATATAGTAATCTGATACACTATACTTATTAATCGGTTCGATCACAACGGTAATATCTTCCTTTTGACATTTGTCGATAGCATATAATATATTTTTTTCATAAATTTCATTATTAATGATCTTGGGCAATTCTACTTTTCCTGACATTACGTGAATCCTATAAAATTCATTGTCATAATTATATAATACGCAAACTTGTGGTTATAAGAATTATTATCAAATTATATTTTTTCACCTACTATTTAATCATACTTACATTTTGCAATCTAAAGCTTTTGCATATTTTATCGTTTTCTCAATACTTTCCTTAAAATTTTCTTCCTCACCTGGGATCGCAGCAAAGCCCAATTCTCCTTTTGTAACATCACCTATCGCAATATTAACATCATTAGACTAATGTGAATACTGCAACGTATTCTTGAATTTATTTAAGCTTAATTTTTCTTTAAACTGCTCTAAACTTAGGATTATACGCATTAGTTCCAACAATTCTATTATTCCTGTTAACTTTGACGATATACATAAGAAATATAAATATCAAGAAATATTCATTTTTACAATATAAGGCAAACATAAAAATATACCTGTGAATACATTTAAAAGTATTTGATCAATCTCTGCCTTTGTCTTGGCTGCGGCAACTTCTTGAATAGAAAAGCCAAATGGAAAACCGCTTTCTACCGCTTTAAATCCAGCTTCTCTAGCTAGTTGATATCTATCGATAATATTAGGAGCCTCCGTAAACATAAATGACAAGTTACTAGCGAACTTTAAAACCATGGTTGTGATCGTCTGTAAGAATTATTTAAGTATAAGGTATGAATGAAATTGTGTTTTCAATCATGATTTTCGCTATTATATAATAATTGTTATCTGCGATTAGCAACATCATTACTAGATAACCAATTTTTGTACAAATCGAACCTATCAATTTGATGGATAAATTTCGTTGAATTATATGGTAAATATAAAAATCATCTCAATAGGATTTTCATTTAAATTCTGCATTCTGATTTGAATAAATTTTTTACATACCCTTGCCATAAATGAAAAATAGATTTATATATAATTATTAATACGCAATTGACGGATTTACATGCACAAAGATGCATATAAATCATTATACAGATACATTGCAAATGTATTCAATTTCGTGAAAATGTGAATTATATGTAAAAAATGAATATATTAAAATAGATTTTATATTTCTTTCTACATTGAAGGTTATTAAACACATTCAATCTCATTTCTTGTCACAATATCAACTGTAGTTAACTCGTAATTAATAGAATGAAGAAAAGAGAGAAAGAATATATACAGAGAAGGTAATATCTTGTTCTTGTAATTGTAAACAGTTCAAACAAAAAATGAAAAACGGTTGTTTTATTTACAATTCAATGTCATTTTGAGTATTGAAATAATGATTACTACTAGTAATTGTTTAAAAATGTATTTCTTTTAAAAATAAGTTTTTTTATATTATTATAAATTTAAATACATATAAATATTAAATAATATTACAAAGATATTTTTGATTAAGAATAGTTTTAAGCTTTTTAAATATATGAGAGATATATGTTTTCATATTCATACATGTATAAAATATCGAATGTTCTCTTCCTATTCATCGTTAATGCTTATTTTATTGCGCGCTTTTCCTTGATAATTATTGTCTCATGATATAAGTATATTATTTAGGCGACTGAAATGATTTAAGAAATTCTGTTTTGCATTATTTTTATAATTGCTATTTTGTTTAATCCTTGATTTCTTATGTATTGCATTAATCAAAATGAAAAAGCTCACAATATTTCTAAGTATATGATTATTATATACAATATAAACATCAAATAAAAGTTTTTTACTTTTTATAATATTATCATATTGCATTAAAATTTCTTCAATAAGGTGACAATGTTGTTATATAAAAGTGTCCTCGCGTCACGGCCCCAGATGTAATCAATGTGATTAAACTTTTCATAAGTCACCTTTTTAACTTCTATAACGTTCGGTAATGTATTTGCTAGCTTTTGAACATCCTAAAACAAAATTATTAAACAAGTTAAACAGATTAAGTTAAAATAATGATACTTTTATAAAAATTCGATTAATTTCAACATTTTACAATTATTATTATATTTTATATTATATTACGATATTTTATGATATTCTATTACGAGCTTCTGAATTTCTAAATATTATCAAACATTTTTAAATATAAAATATTCAAAAATATATCTCTGATCTAAATATTTTTGCATTATAAAAGAAGAAATAATTTTTATGATAGAACTTACTTTATGATGTATGACAAGGTCATTGTCACTATAAAAAAGTGCCACGGGTACTTTTACTCTTTCAAGCGTATATTTAGGCGGTTGTGTGGATCCGTAAAGTTTGAGATTTGTTTTGACACCATAATCAAATTTCCGAAATAATCCTGCGAAAATAAATAATTTAATAATAAGTAAATAATTAGAGATTATATACAGAATATTGGCATAAAAAAGTACATCTATTTCTTTTTATATTCTGAAAGAAATAAGCCAAAACATTGGCGTCGATTTAAATGGCATACAATTCCAATGAAGGATGCTACTTAAGAGCATTTCTTACTCACCGGAGTGTATTATATTTGCAAAATGCCAGACTTGTTTAGTCGAAGAGCCCGCCGGAAAGTGTCCTAATATTAAAGACAACATGGATTTATCAAGTTGATTGCTACCGAATCCGGCGATGATATAAAACCAAAAGTAGCACAAGCTTTCCAATGTGCGAGGAATGTTGCGTGTGAAGGTACTCAATATATATGATTGCCATTTATTACGAGGAAATATATGATGTATGTTGCAAATAACAGATCCCCACTGAAATATGTTCATGATAAACATACGAGACACATTGTAGAAAAAAAAATTCAAAAAAATTTAATATATAATATAGCCAAAGGTTAAATTACCTCTAATAAATCATAAATATGCATTAAGAATGTTATAAGCGGACTTCTTTGATTTGATAAGAAGACTGCAGGTGCTAAACTTATCATTCCCTTAATTTTAGCATTGTATTCGGGTTTTTCGCTTCCCATTACAAAGAATACAG
This sequence comes from Eciton burchellii, assembly GCA_020341155.1. Classification (NCBI taxonomy): domain Eukaryota; kingdom Metazoa; phylum Arthropoda; class Insecta; order Hymenoptera; family Formicidae; genus Eciton; species Eciton burchellii. Next base: position 3,642,294 of record JAHMML010000003.1, on the reverse strand, counting down.
TCGTACCTTGACTGTAGCCAATATAATATAATTCGGAATAACCAGTTTTTTCCAGGATGTAATCTATCATCGCTGGTAAATCGTAGTAACCGATTTCGTGCCAACTGCAACGAACAGGCGCGTGACAAAATTGTCTGCCTTTTGTTACATTTATTGTTACCTGAAGTTCCAAAATTCTTTATCTTTAATCGTATAATACTTGTGTTGCTTGGAATAAGTGTTTCCTCGACAATTTGCGAGCCAAACATCATATCCACTGTTACAAAGAACATATGCTGTAACGTATATAAAAAATTATACAGTGTATGTAATGTATAATAAATTTTCATTAATAATTTTTGTAATCCTTATTTTATAATTCTTATAAATTCTTATAAATAATTTTTATAAATAAATAATTTTTTTTATGAATTTAAGTAATTATAAAATGAGCATAAATTAAGTAAATAATATAAATTAATGTTATATATTAATTCCTGATCTTTAGATCTCTTGAAAGTTGGAAGATATTCTTTCTGATAATGTAGTCATAGTAAATAATAACATAAAAGTAAATAATAGTAAATAATAACAATAACATAATAAAATAAAAGATAAAACTGAAAGGAAAAGAAAAGCGATTAGAGAAGGTATAAAATATCTGATTACCAAGAGCTTCCTGAGGTCCTAGTAGCACCCAATCTGCAGAGCTGCATATAAATCCGTGACATAAAAGAACTGGCAATCTTGGACTTGCACCGGTACAGGAAGAAGCTTTGGAAGAATTTAACGAGTTATGATATTCGATACTATTATCATTACTCGCGTTTATGCTGGAATCAACGTTTGGCACACATGATACTCGATCGTTAGGCGGAAGCACACGATGTACATTCAAGCCGTAACCATCTTCTGTCCAAATCTCATGGATCTCGGCTTTGTAGCCATGAGCTTCAATCAGTTCAGGCTGCAAACATAAGGCGGTTATGTTCATAATTAAAAGTAATTCATTAATAAAAATAAATTAATACTAACATCCACTCGATACCAAATTCTTTATATGTAAGTTCTTCGTCATATGATTGTAGTATTATCCTCTGTTTTTCTTAGATTTCATACTTATTATTATTTATTTTTATTGCTAAAGTTCATTATTTTATAATTAAAATCTGTCAAAATATTATTCTTATTATTCTTCGACAATTCCGTATAATTTATAAGGCACATTTGACATTGGAACATTTCCGACATTTCCGACGTATATATGTTGGATATTTCGAAATGAGATACCTATAATTTACTTTGTGATTTTATGTTGTAATATTCGAGTTTATTTAATCTAAGTTTAACAACAACGCGCGCGCCGAATGAGATCTTTTACGTGCCGGAAGCTGGATTCCGCTGCGGCGCGAAAGCATGTTTGAACGATTGCTCAAGATCGCTCGGAGAAAGTTACTAAATGATCGCACATGATTTTTATCAATTGGAGCGATAAAATAGTCGTGCATAGTTGCTGCGAGCTTATGTTTTCAAGCGATGTTCTCAATTTTCATTTAATTTTTAGTTCGATAACAGATCTATTCATGATCTATTCATCATTATCACATAATGATATTATTTTGCTCCATAAAGGACAAAGATAACGAAAAGATGAAAAAAAAAACGAAAATGCGATAAAAACGAAAATGACATTCGTTCGATAACTAATATGAGATATTTGATTATATTAGCGATTCTCAGAACAATCCTATTTATATATGACATTATATCATTATCCTATCATTTAGCCATTCAAGACAGAAACTTAGCTATTTTGACAGTGTTCAGATGATGTCCGTCTTACCGTAGTCATGTGCACCTCATCCTGGGTTGTTATTCTGTTCATGTTAACGTTGACACCACTATGATCAGGAAATTTACGTGAGCTCACGGATACGTTATGCAAACATATGTGGTCTACTCGTCTTATGCTGCCGTTCTCTCGTTTTTTCCAGCGACGCAATTCGCGTGATCCGACTTTCGAGAAAGCGACTCGCGAGATCGCCGCGCCGAGAAAACGCCGCGCTCGAATTACGCGGGCTGAAAGAGAAACGGCACTTTTCGTGTTTTTATGCTTTAATTACGAATAGTTAATGAACTCTCAAAATGATGAGCATGTGCTGTTTGAAAGCGCAGCGACGATCTTTACTCGATGCGCATGCGCATATTCGACGAACTAAACAGTTATTACGAATGAAAGTCAGCAAACTGAAGACGGCGAAGCGAGAATGTCGAGTATATATATTCACGTACATTAAATACACACACACGCATATATGCGCGCGCACGCAATATTATTCAACATAAGAAAATGTTGATACTGAATACAAATTAAATTTTCAATACTACTGACATACTTGATAATGCAATCATCGTACTTTGATTTGTTTCTCATTATATATATAGGATCATTTTTCTTATTTTCCATAAAAGAGAATGGAATTTGTTGAAAATAAATATGCATACGTAATGGAACAAATTGAAAATAATAAAATATAATTTTGGGTTTTTCTTAGAAATAATATAAACGATAAACTAAACACAATGATAAATTATGTATGTTTTTGTATGAAGAAATTTATTCCTCAAGCTGCTATGAAATCATTAGTTTCTTTAAATGTAACAAGAAATATTATGTCAATGAATATCAAGTCAATGAATATATTTAGCATGTTTGACATATGCTAATTGAAATAAAAAAATAATATTAAAGTAATATTAAAGAAATAGTCGAAATAGCAATCTTTGACTTTGATATTATTTGATATGCGCGATTCAAATCTTGCGCTTAGTTAATATTAAATAAATTTAGAAATAAACATATTTATGGCGGTCTTCTTATAAACGTTTCTTTAAATTGTACATATATATGTGTATATATATATATATACACACATATATGCATAATATATTTTATTGATACGATAATAGTTTCAAAATCAAATGGCAAAATTGCGCTACGAGAAAATCTCTCGTAAATATATACTTAAACCATCTATGCTAGTTTTCCTTTCGTTATATTTCGTTAACGATAAAAATAGTACATAGATATATGATGCATCAATGATCAATATCATTACGTATATATATTTATATTTGATTTGAAAAACTGTTTTCACAGAAGGATCCTCCCAGCAATTTTTTAACCTATGGTTTCGATGTGTTGGCGATTGACAATTGAGCGCATGCGCAGACATGCGCAATGCTTCTCATGGATCTCATCTCGCGCTATCTCCTTTCCTCACCGTCGATACCGTTTGTCGTCAAGCAGAGCCGCCATGATTGTCCCGGCGGTGTTGTGTAAGTTCCGCAAATCTGCGGTCAGGAATTCGAAAACACATCCATTTCCTGAGGCGCCGTAGACGCATCTTCATTTTGCGCACATCTGCCGATTATATCGTATCGCTGCAATGGCGGTGTAGGCGATTTGGAACGTGGGGCTATCTTTATCACGATGTAAGTAGTCAAGATTATTGGATTTTTGCAATTTTTTCGTGTAATCTTAGTCATTCCGAAGCGACATCGACGTCACCGACGACGTTGGTTAGTCTCGTGTATGCGATAATGCGATATTATGACGTGCCCGTGTTTCGGGACAAATTCAGCTCATTCTACTGTTCGTACTTTCGAGAACTCGCTCTCTTCCATATTGGAGGGATTCGGTAATTTCGCGCGAATTTCGTTTATTCGCGGAGAAATTCTGGCACACTAATTGGGAATCATTTATCGTGCACGTGATTGTGCAGCATGCATGCGGATGGCGATGGTACTGTATGATCGCGTGAAATCGAAATCGTGTGTTATCAGGTTAGAATGATCGCGTTCGAGATTTTTATTCGTTTTATTACTTCTCTATATTTTTTGCGCAATCGAATTGTATCTTGCAAGCGTGAATTATTATATGATAGTATTACCAGATTCAAAATTATTCTGCCGATAGCTAAATCGTACTTCCGGTAGAATGCTAGAAGCTTTCCCGCCATGGATAATAAGTCGCCACGTTTTCATTGTCCCGCTATTATTAGAAACATCAGTCATCAAAATTAATTCGCATGAGCGACCCATGAAACAAAGAAATACTATAAATTATCTATATTGCCACAATTATGCATATCGTAATATATTGCATGAATACATGACAAAGTATAATTTGATTACATTCGCATGGATATTCTAGAATATTCTGGATTTAGACATAAATCTTTCCTTTCGTATTAGAAACCAATCGTCCTTTGTATAAGTTTTTATTTGATAGATAATATTTTCATGCAATATTAAAATAAATTCGTAGCAAAGCAGCTAGCAAATATAATAATTAGAATAAAATATATATTGATAAGTGATTAAGACTTAGTATCACAATTTAGTCTTATTTTAGACTGTGCACTGTGTCTTACTATCTGAATGGACAATAAGGTAGATGTTTCGGAAGTTGAAGATATTTCAATGATTGGTACTGGAATTTTTCACCTGCCTGACGTCCCAGAGATATCAGAGGTATTAGAATCGACTGGCCTTAGTCCACTAACTTCTTCCTTGGATCAAACCCTTACTCTACAGGAGGATAAAACCCTTTCATCTGAAGTTAATATGGGTATTGAAGATACTTGGTATGAATAGCCTTGTACAAATTTTTAAGCAGTTTCTGGTAGAAGTCTAATTGTCCAACATTGTTTTAGGACTGAAGCGAATAGTTCAACGTCAGATTATGCAATTCCTCTTCCACCTCCACCCGGATTGAACGATTTCACAGATGTTGGTGCTGATCCCATTAGTGATTCCGGAACTGGTATAGAGCATGGACCATTCCTACCACCCAGCACTCCGGCACTTAATAATCTATTCACAGAGACTGGAGACTCGCATGATGAATCACCAATGGGTGAGTGTATGTAACAACGTGATGTTTGAAATATAAAATGGAATATAATATGCACAATATGCTTTTATTCTCTTTCATTATCCTCTATGAATGCTTTCAGAGATGGTAGTCCTATCAGCGGGTGTATGTGGTCTTCGTAACTTGGGTAATACCTGTTTTATGGCAGCTGGGTTGCAATGTTTGACTGCGACTCCTCCTGTCCTACGACATTTCTTGGATTTACAGCAAAAAGGAGAGAAACTGCCCCCGCCTGGATCGCTAATGGCGCACTTTAGTGTACTTCTTGGGAAAATGTGGTCTGGGAGATATAGCGTACTCAGACCAACAGAATTTAAGCAGACATTAGGAGCGTATCATTCACAATTTAAGGATTATAGACAGGTGAGAAACAATATTTCTTAGTAATTGTTTTTGACATCTTGTTATCTGATTGTTGTCTGATATGAAAGTATATTGTATATTGTATATATATATCTATTGGCAGCACGACTGTCAAGAATTTCTGGCGCTTCTGTTGGATTCTCTTCATGAACAAATGAACACAGCAAAATGTGCCAAGAATTGTCAAGTTCCGCTGTCCACAACCACTGCCAATTCTTTTAATTCTATCGAAAACTCAAACAGAAAAACTCTTTCTCCTATCACTGCCACGGCTAATTCCAACTGTAATTCAGATCTTTTGGAGATGTACGAGTGTTTATCGCCAGAATGTCCAAATAGTCCCAATGTAACAATGGCCGGTTCACCAAGAGGTGAGCTATTGTGTAAAGCTTTATGTAACATGTATAGATAAATATCTTAAATATGAGATTTTGACTGTCATTTGTCAATATTTTGTAAGATTTCGATTCTTCAATTGGAGAACTGGATAGTATCACGAATTCGCCACGAGATTCACCATTAAATGGTGAAGAAGATGAAGAAACATTAGATTCAGATGAAATTGCTGAAGCGAGATCCAGTACTTTTATACACAATAAAGTAAACGAAGAAAGCACAAATGAAATTATGCCAACGCGATCTTTAAGATTGGATACGTTGATCGAATTATCAAAAAGCGTGCCGCAGTATGGCAGCCTGTATGATATTCACAAAGAAGCTAAGACCAGCAATGCCAATTTCTTAGTAACGCAACAAGAGTGTAATAACGAAATCCATTATGACTCGCAGAAGTTTCCGAAGGACAATGCTCGCAGAATGCCATTAGACAATTCGAACTTGATGGAAAATCACGACTTCGACAATAAGAGCGTCAGTATCAAACGCATAAAAGAAGTGAACGTCCAGAAGGTAAACGGTAGCCTTGATCATGCATCAAGCGGTTCCGATATCGAGTACGATAGTGGTTTGGAAAAATGTAACGTGAAACGAATGAGATTGGATGATCAGGAAAAAAATCACAAGCATGATGGACTCAGTAGCGAGAGCACTCAATGCTCGCGCATCTCGCAAAATTACGGGAACGGTGCAATCGCCGCACAAGACGAGATCGAAGCGGATAAGCATTGGATAAAACATTTACGATCCAACAGGAGTATCATTGTTGATACTTTTCAAGGCCAATTTAAAAGTACGGTAAGGATCTTATCTATCGAAATATTATCATTCGCTTATATGGGAGATCATACGTTGGAGTAATACTGCAAAAATCGGTATTTACTGTAAAAAATCTCCCATATTAAATTACAGTAGATTTTCCATCCTGTCTTAAAGAAGACAAAAGACAGGTCTCATTCTACTATTACAGTTGATATACTTTTAACTGAATCTTTGATTTTAAATCACTTGATTTAGAATTACTTTTCTTCTGCCGTAATTCATTGATAATTTTAGAATAATTATTTAGTGAGTAGATCTTTCGTATGATTACATTTTGAAAAGACAAATACAAAATAATGAAAAAGAAATATTTCTTCCAATTAAATTTTAATGGAATTTTAATCTTTTCGGAACAATTACTTGGATATTTATCCCGAGTTAACTGATATCTGAAAACATTCTAGCAGCTAATGATAACTAATACCGTAATAATACTATATCAGGAATATTTCGTTATTATTATGATAAATTAATTATAATTATAACATATATAATAATGAAACAAATAAAAATAAACTGTTAATTAAAATTGACATGCGGTTGTCTATGAATATTTAGCAAAAATCAAATCAAATTAAAATTAATGATCGTATCAAAAAAATTAGTTAACGTAATTGCAAGCTAGTGAAAAAATTAATAATTTTTATAAACAAGTTGATTTTGAACTGATTGATTCAAAAAATCTATTTTTATGAAAATATATAATATCATTTTGGAATAATGTAGGATATATATCAAACTAAAATTATTTCGATATGTTCCAGGTTGTATGCTCCGTATGTAATCATATTTCTGTTACATATGAGCCTTTCATGTATCTTTCGGTACCATTACCTCATGCTATGGAGAGGCAGTTAAATGTAACGTATGTTCCTGCGAATGGTGATCAACCCATGAGATGTGTCGTTTCCTTAAACAAGCAATCGCGAATCGGCAAATTGAAAGAGGAATTATTAAAGACTCTCAACAAGGAGAATATTTCGGTGACTAATATTGCGCTTGCTGAAGTCCTAGAAAATCACATAGCGAAGATTCTGGTAGGTACGCCGAATGTGTATTTGTTCACGTATTTTAATATGTATTTATTTTAATAGAGATTTATTTATATATTAATAATTATTTCTAATTAGTTTTGCTTGATGATATAGTTAACGAAAATGTATTCCATAGATCACGATAAGCTAATCAGAGATTTATGCATTCTTTCTTGATTTAAGAGTTTTTAATAATATTTTCACAAGAAAATTTATCAATCGCCAAGATTTGATAATATATAATTGTAATTTAGGATTTAATTATACCATTTGCTTGATATTAGATAACGCACTTAGAAAAGCTGGAGAGTTAAGAAGGTGGTATATCGATTAGTATCGATTGTCGCCGATACCGCTCTCCTATAGTAATGTACAATGGAGGAACATTCTCGTAGCGTAAAGTATAGTTACGGGGCTACACTTTATCGTACACTATTTCGTAGCCTACTTTATCGTAGGCTCATCGATTCTTTAATCTCTTTTTCTTTTCTTTCTCTCCTTTTCTATTCTGTTATTATTTTGCCATCGATGCCGGTCTTTTACCGCTATTTCTTTTTGACTACATTATTTTCCCCTTGCACCGTAGGTATCGGGAATTACTTGCTTGCTGTAGCTTATCGTACTTAGGCGGAAACCTCACTCTGTTGGATTCTACATCAAGGTTTTAAATTTAAGGATGACAATACACTCTTGAGACACGTCAATGATACGAATCGATCGATATACGCCTTTGAGCTCACGGAACCTCCCGATGCGTACACTTCAGTATCTGATGGTGGTGGGGATCGCCCATTGGAAACGGATTCCTGCCAGAGATGTACGATCACGGGTGAAGAAGTACCGTGTATGATCTGCCTCGAGGAGTTGGATGGTGATTTGAAAAGACACAGTGGAAATAGTTGTAACTTCATCATGTGCGATCCATGTATTGAGGTGAGTTTTATTCAAATAATAATTTGTGTTAATTTCATTGTTATAATTTTTATGACATCACTTTCTTTTTTTTTCTTTTTTTTTCTTTATAAATCTGTTATGTATTTTATTCTTTAATGATAAAGATTCTTTTAAAACGCATTCGCACTTCAATCGTGCATCAAATATTAAATTAAAATATTACACTTATTTGATGATTTTTATATCAATTTTAAGAAAACTGATATATTTATATATCAGCGACAATTATGTAAAATATAATTTATGTAAAATTTTTGATAAAGATATATATTTTATAGATATTTTATATAATATAAAATATAATAAAATATAATATATAGATATTAATCAGAATATAGTATGCTGATTAATGGTAACTAAAATTGAATAGATTTGCTAGTTTCTGTTCTTAACTTTTTATTAAAATTATAATTATCCCAATGATGAGAGCGGCAGTGTCAATCTAGTGGAAGGGGTGTACAAACAAGGCAGCTATTGCCATTATCCTCACCTCGGGAAGGTCTGAGATAAGGTCACAAAACGTTCTAGACGGACGGTATCGTAATGATACGTACGAGAACCAGAAATAGCTTTACGTTCTCCAAACTGCCGGGGACGCTTTCTCGAAAGCAGAGGCGACTGGAAACGAAAAGATGGAACCTCGTATGACCAGCTTTTTTAGTACAATCCACAAGCCTGGTAATACATACCTGGAACTCAATTCAGACTAATCTGATACTGCCTCTTAACTGAGGGTACTATTTTATACTATATTGATTGAATACTCGTTTTAGCGAAAAACGAAGCAATCACGTTGAGAACTATTGCGCGAATTAGATACTATCTCAACCAAAGCCCAAACTTTTTCTATCATTTTAACAGAATTACTTCAAGAATCAAACGGAACCTCAAGTGTGTCCGATGTGTTCTACCTATATAACAGCCTCATCATTTACGAAGATAGATCAAACGGGCCGACCAAGACCCACCGTGCGCATTCTCAACGTACCTTTAGTATTGAGGCATGATACGACGAATGAGACGACGAATAATCGCAAAAGCACGAAGCTCTTCGGTTATCCGCATTTGATACGTCTACCATCGAGAGTAAACGCACGGGATTTGTACGACATTGTCAAGAAAAACGTACCGCATGAAGGACACTACACAATACATTTCGTTGATGGACAAGTAAGTCCACTTGGATTATTTTTCCTGACGTAGCATATTTAATATATTTCAAGTAAGATATCAAGAAAATTGAAAAAACATCTTAGAAAAAATTAATATTTATCGATTGTATCATGATTAAATTGTGAACAATTATTTCACCTATCAAATAATTCTGCAGCTTCTACATCAGAAGTCAAATAAACTATTAATATCTAAACATTCGAAATAAGAGAATTCTATAATGTAAATTTAAATTATTGATGTACTGCAAGAAGATACGAAAAAAGTATATTTTTCAGGGTCATCATTGTTCGCGATGTATGTATACTGCACATTGTACAGGATGTAGTGTACCTGAGACGGGGATGGTTGCGCTACAGAACGGTGATACATTGGCAGTTCGTTATACCGAATATGTTCCTAAGATTCTACATCCCATCGATCACGTTAGTATCAGCAAGCAACGGCCGCATCATCCACTGTCCCTCTACGATTGCCTTCAAGCCTTTAGTCAAAGGTAATTGGTTTCTCCAAGCTGTTTCGACTTGACTAATTTAGGTACTTTTTAGGCATTAATTTAGACAAATGAGATAATTATTATTATGATAACTACATACGTTGCTGTTTTGACTGTTAAATTATAATTAATACTTTGAATGTGAGTCCATTTATCAACGAAGTGGCAATGTTAGTTGAAGAAACATGTATGTAAATTGTATAGAAAATAGAATTAACATACAAATGCAAGTAATTTATATGTTGTGCGATCAAAATATGAAATATTAAATAATATAAATATAAAACGAATACAGTATGAAGAATAATGTTGTACATTAAAAATATGTTTCATTTTAATTTGATATTTGTTTATGTCAGATATTTAAAATTTTGATACTTTTAGTGAAACTTTAGATGAACACAATCCTTGGTTCTGTCCTAAATGCGGCTGTAACCAATGTGCTACGAAAACGCTTACAGTACACCGATATCCCAAGTTCCTTATTGTATATCTTAAACGGTAAGATCTTTTATAAGAAGATGCTCTATAAAATCCAAATATTTTATTGTCATAGATAGCGCTCAAGCATCATTTCTTATTGATTGTAGATTTGTCTTTTATGAATGTGCGAGCATGAAGCTAGATGATAAAGTCACATTCCCTTTGGTGGGTCTGAGCGTAGGACGCCACCTGTATGATCTCTATGCCTGTGTGTGTCACTTTGGAGGTGCGTAAACTTGGTTGATCCAAAAAGAGAGTAGATGATTTTTCAGTTGAATTTCATTTCAGAAAAGACTTGAAAAAGAATCGGAAGTTGAATTCTATTGTACATATCTCTATTTTCTTATTTCTACTTTTTTAATATAAATCTATTTCTATATAAGAAAGATTATCCTGTTTATTAAAAGCAATGACACAATAAAATGGTGATAGAATGCTTTGTGCATTTATATTATATCATTACGATATATTTCATACTTGTATAATCGTATCTTCCGAAAATTGTTTTCAGATATTGTAACTTTTGAAAATGATTGATATCTTAAATGATATTTCTTGTCTCTTCTGACTTTGAGAATTATTCTTAAATATCTTTGTTCTTTTTAAAATAATTGTTTCAATTCATTAGTTAGTTAGACTTACGAAATATGCAATATTCATTATATATGCCGAATAAAATTACTAGGTGTGTCTGCGGGTCATTACACGGCATACGCGAAAAATCCTCGCACAGACGTATGGTATTATTACAACGATGAGATTACGAGCAGGCAGAAGCCACAGGATGAGGATTTCAGCAATGCGTATATACTGTTTTACAGTCGACAAGGGACCAACTTAAAACCGTGCAATATATAACAAGTGATGTATTTAACTGGATAGTCCGTAGAATTTGTCGATCAAACGGGAGTGAAGATAAGTGAAGAGAAGAGGAATCATAATCAGAACTAGTGAGAGAAGTACAGCACGCGATGGAGGGAGAATGGATTAACGTTGCGTTCTTCCATGTGTTTTCGTTATGAAGATTTATATTCGCGTATATCATACGTTTGCAACTTTTTCCTTTTATCCCTAATTTTATTACATCTTTTTTGCCTCCTGCGTGCATTTACTTCATTGCCCTTCGATGCCCTCCATTAGAGCATCTTTAAAAATGCAACGGAGAGCATATCCAATACGCGCATCGACTTGTGATTTGTTATGTCAGATATTGATCTGTGCATTGCATGCAGCTATTGTCTGTGCATTTCGGTTGTGGTGGCCCTTTACGAGATTTCGATGTTAAACGAATATCTTTGTGATCGGTGCCAATGGCGTTTTGCACTAAGCGCGGCTTAGGTCTGACTTTCGCGAATTTAATAAGGACTGAGCGTATTTGTACTGCATATATTGTAAACGTATGTCGAATTTGTACAGTAGTTGGTTAAATGTAGAATTCGAGAATTCTAAACACGTAATTTATTAGTGAATAAAAGTGAACGTCATATATATACTTGAAATCGAACTCTTAAGTCACTCGTCAATGGCCGAGCTCTATTTTTGCCTCTGCCACTTTGTTCCCTCCTTTATCTGTGCGAAGAGAAACGGGAGAACATTCACTTATGAACAACGAAGTTACGCTTATCTGATATTCATTATTTAACCGAGGAGACAGTAGGATTGTAAAGCGAAACGAAATATACACATTTTATGAAGCAATTTACGGTTTATGGATTATTTATTAAATTATATGTAGCCGTATCGCAATTTTATATATATTACAAGACACTAATCGCAGTCCAATGTATGTAATTCAATATCAGTGTAATCGGTAATATTTTATTCTCTTTCCGAATTACTTTTCTAAATTGTCAGGAAAATCAGACATTTTTATTTAACGAACACTGTAAAATCGACCTTTTTGTTATTTCTTTCATTCTTCTTCTTTCTTCTTTTCTTCTTTCATACAAAAAACATCGTAGTGCGCCAATTTTTCTCAGATCGTAAGAAAAATCTATCATTTATAACTTTTATTTAATCATCTATAATAATTCACTTAAATTCACTAATGCTCATTGTGTGCTGCAAGATCATCATCGTGCAAACAAAATTAATCAAGACGAATTAAACTTATCAAGAGAAACCCATTCAAATGTATCTGTATCGAAAATACTTAGAAATATTTGAAAATAAAAATTTGTTTAACTTTCTATTATGAATAGTATTATTTACAAATAATTTTATCCATTATCGTAAGTTCTGCTTAAAAAGTTCTGATTCGTTCAGTTATATTATCTTTTAGAAATACTAATGGACTTGCCGTTAATTATATTGTTACTTCATCTTTTAGACAGATAACGAAAACGCATAACGAATTTTCTTGCAGAAAAGAATAAGCTCGATTTGCTCTTATGATAAGTACTAATAAAGTTTTCTCGTTGATTAATAAGTATTATAAGATTATATTTACGATGATTTTAATATAAAAAGGAATTATGAATGTTACCTTAAGTATAAGAATAACTCAGAATTCTTACAGAAAACCATCTATCCTTCAGAAGTTAAGTGTCCATAATAACCTGTTTTTAAAATTTCGAGCGACAGGTTATCATTCTATAGGCATTTAACGAAAAAAAAGGCAATTCACATTTTTAGTTCTGAGAAAAGCCGTTACGAGTTTTTAATCAGAAGATGAAGTAGTAATATAAATATAAGTAGTAATATAAATCAACTATGAGCCATAGGCGATTTTCTTTCGGATAGGACGATTGAACAACGGATCAAAAGTTTTTGTTTTTCTTTATCTCGCGCATGTATACGTATTTCAGTTAATATTAAAGATATCAAAGGAAAATTATGTTACAATATATATTTGAAATTGTCTAGAACTGATCTTGTTATATATATATTAAATATTTTAACTTCAATATGCAACAGTAAATGGTATTCAAACGAACTCGATGTATCGTAGATATCCCAGCGTTCTTGCAGCGCTAAATCACATTTGTGATTCTAATCATCACATATGTATATTCTATTATTCCTAGATCTCTTAAATCTCTTATGTCTAGTAAAAGAAATTATTTAATAGCATTCTTTAACCAGCTAACGTTTTTTACTGGTGCATCTATTCTATTCAATATGCGCATTCTTTCTTATACATTTAACAATAGCTTATTTCTTTGTGTATATTATGTTTCTGTGTGTTAGCTATAGTTTATAATTATTATCATTTTCTTATTATAGCCATTCTTTCGTCGTTTATGTTCATCGCTCATTATTCTCACCCATTCGATATTGTGATGTAATGCCCTCACCTTTTCTAGATGAACATATTTAGAAGAAATGTATCATATTTAGATTGCAATTATACATCATACAAATTGCAATTATAATATGATATAATCAGTTCAATCTGAACTGATTCAATCGTAAAAAAGAAAGTAATTGTGTTTTGTTGCGCGTCTTAATAGAAGATTATATCTGAGCATCTAATTATATATCGAAATTCTCATCGATGTTGAAAATACATAATAATTTTTTCAGTTATTGATTTAAATTATAGTGCAATCATATACATATCAATGAAATAGCAATGAGATCCGCACGGAATATGTAACAGGTTAGCAGTTAACATTTGATATGTATTGATAACAGTATATTTCTCCATTTTCGATAATTATCACGGTTCTACAAATATAAATTGTTTTTAAAATAGATTAATTGTGAATTCTTCTCCCATGCATGTGTAATGAAATATTATAGAAACATGATAGTTTCCATTAAATCTATTATCCTATATTATTTATTTAATATACATACGACAATAGCTTAAAAGAAATGTTAATAATTGCTTTATAAATCTATGATTTCTTATTGCTCGAAATTAGAAATGGAAATTAAAATTTTTTTTATAAGGGAATAAAGTATTATAATAATTATATTATTATATATATATATATTAATTAATTATCTTAATATACTAATTAATTTGAATTAAAAGCATAAATATAAAGTATATAAATATAAATACAATGAAATATAAAAACAAAACAAATATAAAATAAATGCCGAAACAAAACAAAGATATATATAAATAATTCGGATTAATCCGGATTATAGCTATTTCCAATTTGAATTATAATTGTTTTTTGGTACACATAATTATAGAATATTAGGATGGGATAGGATTATGGGATTATAGGATGGGATAGAATTATAGGATGCTACCACATTATTTGTCGGATAATGTTTTTTGGATAACATTGCTATTTTCTTGAATCTATCCTTTACGTAACAAACAATGCAGAAATATTTAATCGTGATACATTCAATCTGACAATATAAAAAAGGTGAAGATATATTCCTGACGTTGATTATAAGTATACACACACACACACACACACACACACACACACACACACACACACACACACACACACACACACACACACACACACACACACACACACACACATATATAAATGTAATCAACATCATATATGATTATATATTTACTTATCATTAATTTTAATTCTAAAATTTCTCGATACTTCGGAATATACATTCGTATCTCTATGTTCAATTTATATACGTACGTCTCGTATTGTCGTCGTCGCTACGCTCGTTAACGCAATGAAACAGTGAACCAGACAATCGCGCCGGGATGTATAAGGCCACCAATCTCGCAGTTCACTGTACGGGTCTCTCCGTTGAGAACAAAGAGTGCTTGATTGGAAGGGCTTACCATATATCGCCCAAATATACCACTTTGTATTATCGGCCTGTTTGGATTACCCCATTTGGTGAGATGCGGTGGTGTAGCTTTTCCCACACCTGTTATCATCTCTACTTTACCTGTAATGACAGATACATTAGTTTCTATCTTGCATTCTGCGATTCGTATTCAAGGTAATAAAGTTACTTTGAGTTTTAAAAGAATACAGATCTAGAAAGGAATATGTATACAGATTTGATTCGGATATAAATAATGGAGGATTGTCTCACCGGTAGTTAAATCAAGAAAGAGAATGTCTTCTTTGTCAATCGATGAAGCATAAATATCATAGCTATGTGTAGTTTGTGACGGATAGAAAGTAATATCGCTAATGTTTAAAGTCGTCTTAACATCAAATGCAAATTTTAGTCCGTTGGCTGGAAAAACATAATATAAAGACTCTTTATTATATAATTATAAAAGAGTAAACTTACAAGAGTAACTCTCTTCTTTTGTTATCTTCTTTAATTTAATTAAACCTTTCTTTAATTTTGAATCTATATATATATATATAAGAAATAGAACTTTTTAAAATATATCTTATTTCATGTTTTCAAAAAATTTTATTACTTGAACTTAATCTAAAAGAATAATTTTTGTATAATTTTTAATAATAAGGCTGTTATATTTAAGATGCCTTCATATCATTTAGAGAACTTAGCTTTGGCTAAGTGTTCGCCAAAAATAAAACACAAGAAAATATGTAAAGTATATTACGTAATATTTCTTGCACCACAAGAGTAACGCCGGTGTCCTGCTTGTCCAGGGTGACCAGATATCGAGAATCTGGAGAGATTGCCGGTTTTCCGAGGATGTTCGGTTTATGAGCGAGAATACTATCAGTGAGGTAGTCTAACAATACTTGACCCGTCGGACGTCCGGTAATCGGCTCTTCACACTCCAATATTACAAAGCCGTCTAGCATAACATTTCGCCGTTTAGAAGACATTAAGATAGCCGATGGAAAAAAAGTGAAGCGAGAAACGTATTACGTACAAAGATCAGAAAACTCCACACTCGTTGGCACGCAGTTATAGCTGGCCAGATTCACGGTACGAGTATATCTCGTGTCGGCCAGATCAAGTTTGTACATTCCATGTTGATTCGTATGTGTCACATAGCCATATTTGAACGTATGCTTCGTGTCCTGCGAAATAAATTTTTGTGATTTACACGGATCCATACAAGAACGCGCGCATAATATTTGTATATAAAATGAAATGCTAAGAAATCTTTTCGCTAAAAAGAAAGATTAATGCCGAGCGATCAAACGGTTCGCTTTAAATGAGATTGTGTTTCAAATGAGATTTATCAAATGAAGAACTAGCGAAGAAAATGAAAATACACGTTGTTGCGGAATGTATAGGCCTTTCACGAGATCGAATTGCGCATCGATGGGTTCCGGTCGTATGGTATGGTGTTTCTTTCGTTGAGCAGCTTCCTTGATTATTTGTATGGTTTTGATGCCGACGTCCATCTCGCTCCTCCAGTTTAATATCCAGACGTAATCGAAATTTTGCACGTACCACAGATCCACGGGATTCTTGTCTGTAGCTACTACCTGAATATTCAGAGATGACATTTCGTGATCCGCATGATCTTTAGAGATCTTAAGAGATCTTATAATGGAAAGGGAACGATATGTACATCGATTATCATCATTTGCACTTCGCTGATCACCAATACCCGATCCTTGTCCGGTTGACTGACATATACGTATCTGTTAGCGACGTTTATAGCACGCCCCCAAGAGCACGGGACATTTTTAGGACCGCAGACATACTCCTGAAAATGCAAAACAATGTCATAACGCGAGGGCATTTGAGGAATAGACAAGCACAAAGGAGAAACGTATGGATTTGCACCTGGGTACCGGGTATGATGTCCGTGGCTTGGATCTCGTGCAACGCGTGACACGTGGATGGTTCGTATACTAAAATGCCCCACTTGTGAAAAGAGAAGAATCTGCGCTCTTCGTCCGTGGCGACTGCATGCGAGATTTCCATATTAATTAAAAATAGAATTACCTTGCGTATGATAGCATTGAATCAAGTTACGATCGATGATACATTACGATATCAATGATATTAACGAGCGTATTCAATAATAAATATCGATTAGCTATCAAGCGGAGCTTCAGGAGCTATCAAGAGTCGCTGTTGCTTACTCGGTGTAGGTTGCTCTTGGATTACCAAACTGCTAATATCACGCGTAACTGCGCCAGCGCTGCTCGCTTCGCACATGTATGCCCCGGTGTCGGCATAATCCACCTTTCTGATCAGCAATTTGGTGCCATTACCGATCACCTCGTACTTGTCCGGCTGATCCTCGCTCAGAGGTTTGTCGTTCTTCAACCATCGTACTCGTGGCAGAGGCTCACCTACCACGTGACATCTCATTTTCGCTGTTCCCTTCGGCCGTTTGGACTGGAACTGTGGTGTCACTCTCACTTCAGGTATAGCTGAAAAATAATAAATGTTATCAGAGCCAATATTTTTCGCAGTAAATCATACCCTCCGGCTCGAAATCTTTTTTCTTCGAGTAATCGATAAAAAAGAAATACAGATAACACTTGCAGGAAATAGCCGCGAGACGATAGTCGGGAATATTAGCAGGAAGCAGGATACGACAGATGATGCAAGAGCAAAATTCCGATTTCCGTTGTGTCTAATATTCATGCTTCCTGTTTAGAGAACTTACTGTATACAGTGAGCAAATGGGTTTGCACCACATCCTGATTCCTGAGAGCATGACACGTGTAATTACCCGCGTATTCCAGCTGCACGTTTGTCAGGTAGAGACTGCCGTCATTGAAGACGCGAATCTACAGAAATATACGCAACATAACGTGTAATGATCTTATCATTGCTTAAAACAATATCGAGTCGGTGAATGTTAATTTCTCCAATTCTTGGCGGCAGCGAGAGATTTCGATGTTAATACTAAATCTTCTGGGAGCAATGCAATAATCCAAAATGTAATAGAAATGAGAGAGGAAAAACATTTCTCGACCGGAGAACCATGCATTTGTCAAAGCGAGGGAGGAGATGCGGAGATCGCATTTCTGGACATTACTTGGATAGCAGCTTCACCGACCGATATTATGTCTCGAGGTTCAAGCGAGGGATAAGCATCGGGTTATCGCTCGATCGAGGTACCTCCGGTTCGCTGAGGGTCTCCACATCCGTGCCGTAACGCCGCCAGACCAAGGGTGGGGGTGGCGTTCCGGTAACGTCGCACTTAATTTCCACGTTGTCCCCAACTCGCGCGGATATGTGATTTACTTCGAGGGATTTGTCCAGCGATACCACCGACACACCTGTACGGATCGAGATTGTCCGCGCGCATTATTACACATTATACATCACGCCATTAAATTGAATGGCAATCGCCGCACAAACTTTGCATAATAATTTCTCGCGATGGTTTATATATGCACGATATGGCACTGCGCCGGTCACGTGCACGGTCTGACAATTTATGGTGACGCTATTGTCCATGAACAATGCATCCTGGTGAGACCATTATGATGTAGATTACCGTAAGAAAATTACGCAAACGATTAATCGCTGGGTCTCGGGCGAAACTAATCGCCGAGATAAGACTACCCCTTTACAGCGATATAACGTGCCGACATTTTGCAAGATCGCATCGCATAAACAATGTAAACGGATAGTCCCAAATAACGGATAAATTAGAAGGAATTGGCGGAAAGTCTCTTTGAACATCTCTCGAGTTTTGAATTAAAAAGAAGCGGTTTGGAGAACGATATCAATTTACGAGGACCGTACGAGCCATTGCATTTTATCTCCGTTGTCGTTGACAGACTTGCAAGAGATAAATGCTCCTGATAAATGACCGATGCATGGAATGCAGATGATACTCACTGTAAAGCTTGCTAAAGGCCATGTAAAACTCGTTAACGTTCAACTTGCCGTCACCGTCAGTGTCGTCGTAGCTGATCATATGGCTCAGCTTGCATCCCGCGCACAACTCCTGCATATTTTCCTCCCTGGCGATCTAAATTTTCGGAACGAACATTGCCGGTTAAGCGCATCCGCGCAACAGAAAAGTCGTGTTATTGCCCTTAAAACGACGGAATAAATCTCATCGCGAGCGCTAGCTCTCCTTTGCTCGGGAAAAGATACTAATGACGAAACATCACGAAAAATACATTCGATGCTAAATCACCTGCTCGAGCTCCTCCCGTTCCAAGTTACCGTCGTTGTTTCGATCGTAGTGAGAAAACATGATGCTGACCAAGTACTCTTTGCTGTGATTATCTTCGGCTATTAATCTGGCATGGCTGTACAGAAGCAAATTATCCTACGACAAATATCAACCATCTTCCGGTTATACTTGATTACATCTAATAATCATTGTATAATTACATCGTAATAAGTCGCTCTTCTATTAAAACCATGCTTTAATAAATGATATGGTAATGATGCAACAGAAATGATGTAATTACAAATCGAATTATAATTATGAATCTTCATCAAAATAATATGCAGAGTTAAGACGGTTCTTACTGGAAATGGAAACCTTTTCGTGCACTTTTAACGATTTCTTCCATACCAAAGTTAGATCTGAATATATGTGACCGAGAAATGTTATATAAATACGGTAAATAATATCGTCTACTCCACAAGTAAAACCGATGCTTCTCGGCGAGCGGTACTTTTTACATTTTCTACGTTTCGACATCCATATCGAGGATTATTATAGAACAAAATCGATGACATACTTTCATAATTTCGTATTCCTGCGCTGAACACTCCTCGGTGCCGTGATCATTTTCTCGCGCATCCGATTTGCTCGTAGGATGATGCTTCATCTTATTCCTGGACTTGGTGTGCAACGTGTTCTTGTCTTTGGTTGCATGGAACGCGAAGAAATCCTTTCGTGCCTGCGCGCTATAATTACCTGGAAATGATGGAACATTCCATCATAACTTGAAGTTTTCGCGTAACGACATCGTTTTTTTCCTGTTGCTACAACTCATAATAAACTGGACGGCCGCACGGCTGCCATAAATTAATAGAAAACTTCAAAGTTATTATTGAGTTTATAATGAAAGCAAAGTTCCGTGCGAATTCCAGCTAAAGATCGCGGTTTCTCCTAGGATAAGGCAATGAATCAAGACCGAAAGTATCGGTAAAGATATCCGAGCGATTGTTATTCGACAAGATTAACAAAGCCTTACGAAATTCACACGTCGTCGGTTTACTCTCATAGTACGATTTATTTTAAAGTTACATGTTTCAACTTTCAGGAGTTAAATAAATTAAAAAGAATTATTTGCACACTGACCAATTGGACGGACGATCGACCATGTAAACTACCTAATCGATGGACGCGTCGGATACCGACGTATCCTGAAGCTTCAGCTAAACGTTCGAATTACATCAATAATTCGCATTAGACTCTGGAAATGGATACTCGACCCGGTCGAGTTCGCGCATTCCGACTAATTCCGAAGAGCCAGCTAAATTGATCGGTTGAAATCCGCTGCAGGTACAAGATACGAGGAATTAACGTGTCAGAATCATATAATTTGTCCCTGATATCGACCAGCACATCGATCTGATCCCACGGAATCGCGTGCGCGCGATCTATTAGAACGATGACGGTAGACCGCGATGATCTCGCGCCGGAATTCTGCAACGGTGCCGCAACAATGTTGCACTGATATGACCCAGCAGCGTACGACATCGCGATCTCATAACGAGACTGAGATTTCTGCGATCCCTGTACGTGTACGTGTTCCACGCTGCTGCCGCTGTTGCTGCTGCCGTTGCTGCTGCTGGTTGTTAAGGGTGCATACGGGTACGCCCGGCACGTGCTTACCATTGTTCACCAGGCATCTGGAGAGCCTTCGTGTGGTCAAGGACGTGCCGGCGTTGCAGGACGCGCGGTGGAGCTCGCAATGATTGGCGTACACCTTGCCGTTGCTCGCACAGATCGGTCGATGCTTCCGCGCGCATCTGCGAGCGCAGACGCACATGGCGACGATTCCGCCGTCCGCGGCGGAAACCTGGCACTCCCGCCCCGCGCCGCAATACTTCTCCAGGCACGGATTGTCGCGGTCTGAAAGAGGGTGGAAATATCGTATCCCCGGTGTGATACGCGATACGCCTCGTGAAATATGTGTTGCATGCATATCGAGCTCGCTCTCCCTCCCCCCCCCTCTCTCCCTCTCTCTCTCTCTCTCTCTCTCTCTCTCTCTCTCTCTCTCTCCAGGTTGGAAACCGCTTCGCATGTGGCGTGTGTGTAAGCGCGATTGATGGGTAGAAAATCTTACGCGCGCGGGAGCAACCCCCGCGCGGCAAGACGATGCGCGTCCGTGCGCGCGATAGAATCGCCAATCATCCCCGATAATGCGGGGCTATTCTGCCTCGGCTGCGATAAATCACGGGGCCGCGCAACCGCGCGCGGGATCGCGTCCCCTCGGAATATCGTTATAACTGTCGAATCACTCCGGGATATCCGCATATCCTATTCCACATCTACGTGCATCTACTTCCCATCTTCGTATGCTATTCTTTGCCCGGCGCCGCGCGACAGTTTTACAGTTTTACCGTCGACGAAACGGGGATATTAGATAGTGGACGTAACTCGGAAATCAATTCTCGAGAATTACGAGGCCGTTACGATCCCGGGAATAGAGCACGGGCTAGTATCTCAGCTGGTGTACGACAAAAGAATTCGCTCTAGCGAATTTCAATTATTCGACAGGGTTCGACAGAGCGCGCCTGCCGCGCGTGATGAGAAAAAAAGAGATATGACGTAACCCGTCGAGAAAGAAAGAAAGAAAGAAAGGAAAAAAGAGGGGAAAAAGGGGGAAAGAGAGAAACGCTTTTAAACGACCGTGCGGTGAAAAGTCGGGGAGCACCCCAACGTTGCGCCGTTCCACCCGTTGGGCTATCGCCTGTCATTTCTTTTATTCGCGCCGCGATGCGAGCGTTTTTCTCGTGGCCCCGGCATGTGCGCATTTTTTTACGTCATCGCGATTTTAGTGATTCTGGGACTGGTGTTTTTCGCGATTCTGGAGATGTACGGGCTGGTCTAACGATGAGCGCGCACGCAGCAAAGCGATCCCCGATGAGTGTCT
Organism: Eciton burchellii; assembly: GCA_020341155.1. Taxonomy (NCBI): domain Eukaryota; kingdom Metazoa; phylum Arthropoda; class Insecta; order Hymenoptera; family Formicidae; genus Eciton; species Eciton burchellii. The sequence goes on along the minus strand of JAHMML010000003.1, from coordinate 3,619,785 downwards.
GCGGTCGCTGGCATCCGACGTTCGATTAAACTTCTCGAATCGCCTAACCAGACGCATGAATTGCCAATTAACGTGCGCACGCGTGCGGAGATCTAGAGATCTAGCGGTTACTCACTGCTGCGGGCGTGCCAGTTCGCCGACTCCACGCTCACGTCGGCCAACGGCCACATCGTGGACAAGGCTCCTTCTGTGCTCGTCGATACCTCGCCATCGCTGTCGGCCGTGAAATAACGATGCCTCGAACGCTGAAAACAGCGAACGTTATTGTTATACCAGAAGTAACGCGTGGAAAGCCGTTCGCGCGACAAACGATCTCTCATGCTCGCTCTCTCGTGAGAGTAAAAGATTTCCGGAGAAATTATGGGAATTCGGCAACTCAATGTTCTGTCCCAGTAAATGGAAGAGTACGTTTATGTTTTCCCGTGGGGATTGAAAATCATCGGGAATCGTTCCGTTTCGCGAGCGAGCTGTCTCCTTGTTTTTCATGTTCCTGCTTCTTCAAATCCTTCGGCTGCTTCTTCGGCGGCGATTTAAGGGGGCATTGTTCCTCCTTGTCACCGTTGAAATTGCCGAAACGGTTTCCGATGTTGTACGATTCCTAAACCGCAGCTCATAGCGAGCTACCTTGTTATCGGATCGCGCGCGGTCGATGATCCGATCGCGGTAAATCGCTAATCCACGCCGCGGTATCCGGGATACCGCGTTAATGTATTTAATTTCGCAAGGACGTCTTCCCGGACGACGCGATTCCGCTGAGCTGAAATTGGAGGATCAAGCCCAGGTTTAACCAAGTCGCCGCGCATTCTCCGCGGCAAGTTAATGGTCCGTAAGTGGCTTCGCGGATGGAAAGCGCTAAGCTTCTCCGCGTTGCCTCGCTGCCGTGCCCGCATTATTCCTCGGCGATCCCGAGCGCTTCAAGTTGCCGGAAGTTGACCGTGCGAGGAGACCAGGGATGGTTACGCGGGTTTGTTGGCTTCCGGATCGAGTCATGGCTGGAGTTACGCGAGCGAGCGTCGCGCTCTCGTTCAGGTAAATACAAGATATCGCGGCGTCAACGTGCGCGGCCAGCAAGTAAACCGGATGCGGATTACAGCCACGCCGAGGAAGCGCGGGGCATCTCTTGGAGAGGAGCCAAGAAAATCTGCCGCGGAAAGAAGCGTGCTCATCCGACGGTCATCAACTCCCGGACGGAGGTTTATGCGCGCAATAATGTTGGCGCTCGGGAGGAAGAGCGAGCGGTGAAAGGATGCAGCAAAGACGTGAGGGATTTTGTATAATCGGACGATAAGTTGCGTGACGACGTGAAATTGAGATGAGCGCCGAAAGCCTCGCCGGATTCAGTTTTAGCCATTAATCTCCCGGCTGATCTCCCTCATACCCGGCTTACAAGATTCGTAATGCCCGCCCGTAATATCTCAATTATTCTTCTCCTTTTTATAAGACTTGCCTCCCGATTCCCTCGCCGTTCACCGAAAGCGGGATTATCAGTAATCGATTATGACGATGGGGATGCCGGAGAATTGATTAGAACTGATTGCAGTAATTATGCTCGATTCGAGTCGAAAAATGGATAACGGGGGAAGTCCCGTTAATCGCTCCATCACCGAAATTTCTCGCCTAGGAACTCCCCATCCTGGTTGGATCTTCCCGTGCTTCGCTATCGGTGATTCAATTAAAATCATTCTTATTCGACCTCCATTCAAGACAGAAATCCATTTCGGATATCGATTTGCCGCGTAACGGCGGAACGGCGATACATTTTAATGAAGATTACCATCGACACGTGCATATGTGTATGTGTGTGTGTACATAATAGCATTTACCTTGCGATGAAGTATATCAGAACTGAGTGCCGGAGCGATATAGATGGAGACGATCGAGAGTAACAGGAGATAGGAGGTTGCGAGGCAGGGCTTTAGTCGCATCTGAAAAATATATAACACAGAAACCACATTACACGTTGCGCCGTCGTATCTATCTATCCTTTGCATCATAACCCCTTTTTTTCTCCTCTTCCCTCATCCCCGAGGCAGCCTGGGTGGAAAAAAAGAAGGAGAAGCAGAAGAAGAGAGAGAAAAAAAAGAATACACATGCTTCCTCTCGGAATCCTTCATGTTTGAATTTCAGATTAAAGCCCGCTTTAGACGACCCATTATTCACGATAGATTACGGGAATAGAATTTTCCGCCGAGTTCTGTCATGCGAATCGCTTCAAGTGGACTCAGCGTATTCAAATTAAATAATCGTAAAGTCAAGGAGAAGCGGCATTTTTACGGCATTAAATGCTCTATTTACCTCAGAAAGAGCGCGCGCGCGCGCTCTGATTTTTTTAACGAAATATTGTAACATTAAGTAACATTAAAAGGAGCACATCGCTAAATCGTGTACGCCTTATGTAACTTCCTCTCTCGTGCGCGATTTGATGACTCTACCTTCCCAGAATCTTTCCAGGCTTCCCGATGAAGAACTTTTCAAGCCCTGATGCGAGTTTCCAGGGCGATCCGATAGAAGATTTTCGTTTCTCCAGATGAGGTAAATGTCATGCTGGGCGATACTGGCATTGTTCCGCCTGTCGGGGATGCAATCCCATCTAACGCCACAAGAAATTTATAGTTCTTCCAATTATGTAACCGTTCGCTATTTGCGTTCTTTTAATCCGCCGAGACCGCCGACTCCTTCCCGGTACATATATAAACCGGAAAAAGAGAGGCGAATAGAGAGAGAGAGAGAGAGAGAGAGAGAGAGAGAGAGAGAAAGAGATAGAGAGAGATAGAGAGATAGAGAGAGAGGGGGGGGGGRGGGKGAAATCGCTGGGATGGCTGGAAATTTACAATGCTATATTCCGGAGACGTTTACACGGTAGAGGTTGGCCCGCCTTAAATCTCCCGATTAACCTCGAGCGTGGCTGCTCTAGATTTTATTATTCGCCACGCATGCTAACTCGGAAGTTTATTGCCGTAAAAATGTAGACAAATTTGTAGACAAATTGGAAGAATCGCGAACGCATATTTCCCGTTAAGAGACGAGGAAAATAGGTCCTCGATAGGTCGACGATAAATCTTGATCCCGAACAAGGGAACATCTTGATTAAGAACAAACATTCGTTATCGCGAAATAACGCCGATGTTGTTTAATCTGACAGGGAGTCCTAGGGAGCTGTTACATCTATTTAGAAATTTCAGCATTGCCGCCTTCCGTTTTATCATATCGTATCATTATGCGTCGTGTCGTAAATCGTACGATTGCGTGGAGATATTTTTACGAGCGACGAGAAGACGAGAAGCGCGTTGTTATCGGGCATCCTGCTTGATACAGCGCGCACAACGCCGGATATGACTCTATTTCGGATGTTGTTTGGGCGCAGCTACATCCGACCGGAAACTGATCAGGATGGTGTTCACGATCGGGGAACTATGCGCGGAACGAAATTGCGACCCGATCGGAACATGCGTAAACGTAATCGCATTCGATGGAAGTATCGTGTGCAAACGCACCGTATCCGATAAGAATGCTGTGTGTATCCAACCGCGCTAATGCGCCGCCACCGATCGCTGTAGGATGGGTATGGGGATTCGTAGGATATGGGGAAATAACGCCGTGTCCGAATACTACAAGCGGAGCGCATCATCATGTTCTCCGATAGCAGCGATTCTCCCCGCGAGATACGAAATAGTTTACCTCGGGATAGTAGTTAACTTAAACGGGTGGCAGCCCGGACATGGCAGCCTCTTACGATGATTTATCTCGCTCTTAAATGATTATATGTTCTCCGGCGATTGCTTCGGCTTATTTTGCGTGTAAGAGTAGCGTTACATTAATCGAGCGCTTTCTTAAAACATTGTTCCGTATTGAGCAAGTAAAGTTAAATAGCAATGCCACGAAAAGAGATTGCACGTGAAAGAGAGATTAAAGTCGAGGGACCTTTGAAAGTCGTACTGCATAAAGAGTTTCTGCAAATAATTATTACACGTGCTTTGCTTCATCAAACGCTCAATCTTCTTGATACTTGAATCCAGCTTAAGCGATCATTCTTTAAATTATTTCGCGGCATTTGCACAGTTTTCCATTTGAAACGTATCTCTCGCCCGCCAAGAGGATTACGCGTTAGGAGGCGGAGAGGTCGCTCTTGCTCGAAATATTTGATCAGTCCGAGCCTCCAAAGGAACATAAAGCGAAGAGACCTTGAGAGTCATGAGTTTGCGAACCACTGCTGCTCGGTCCTGGGATGATTGCCAGTGATAGAACACCACGGTCTTTTTGGGCGGATCATTTGACCTGTCTCGGTATGCCGAGTAGTCGGGTAGGGATGTAGGGTCGCGCTGACAATACAAGGGTATCTTAGTTCTCCTCTGATCTCGGCTTGGTACGCGTGTGTTTGTCCATACGATTGCCGAGGGGCAAACGTTGGCTCGTACAGACCTTAAGTGGATCCTCGTTTCTCTCTTTCGCCCTCGGGATTCAGTGCAAACGTTCGTAATCCAATTCCGAAACACGATAATTACTAGAAATCGGTCTTCGATCTTTCTAGCGGGTCTGTGCGGCTTCGCTAAGCATCAGAATCGATTACTCGCGACTTTCGCGTTCCGTTTCGTTGTCTCGTGATTGGTAGCGATTCGTTTCTCGTGCGAGACATCTCGCGTATCCTTGCGCGCAAGTATCATCTCGGTGTTTTATCGTTTTTACGTGTCTCCGATTAAATGTTTTCTTCCATCTATTATTTCATCGCGACGTCGCTCACGAGATATTTATTGGTTCACGATATTTGTTTTATTTGTTTATTCTCTTCGTATTTAAATTCTCTCGAGCATTATCGCGTGAATCTTCGAGACAGTTATGTCGGAGAGTATTTTTATTTTTTGATGTATGTATTTTCTTGTTCAATCTTCGAGCTTCGTGCAGTCGAAGGAAAAACGATGAGTATATAACACGCGAGAGGAAGAATATGATATGCTCTCTGGCCGTTGCCGTTGTTATTAGCTGTATAAATTAATTAGATCCGCTTCCGATCTTGTAGCTTCTGAACATTATATTAAATCAATTATTTTAAATCAAAATATTTTCTCATCGCAATGCGGTTCTAAGACGGCGATATAAAGTCGTAAAAAATAACGGGAATTATTTCAAGAATAACATTGCGTTCCTTTGTGTGTTTATGCATAGAAATCTAGTTTTCGTAAGAAAACTAGAATTTATAAATCAATTAATTTATAATCACCTTCCCCCGACATTCTTCTCTCTCTCTCTCTCTCTCTCTCTCTCTCTCTCTCTCTCTCTCKCTCTCTCTTAAAAATCAATTCTCAAAGTTCAATGACCGTTTAATTGCAGATCTCGTAAAGGATACTTTACAGCTGATGAGCGACTGAGTGGAAAAAAGTCATGATGTACTTCTTGCTCATTAGTTGCGCGTTACTCGTCGCTCGCTCGCGTCTCGTCTTAGCCGCACCATCCGTCGACGATATTACCGAACAGTCGAATCTCACGCTCGGCACGAAGACAGAAGTAGATTTACGTAATACGGAACAACAGGGCTGTCCGTGCTCCGATCACTCGAACCAGCGTCCGGCGCATCTCGAGCCGTACAGCCGGAACATGATGGTGCACGGCATGATGTGCATGTGCAATCTAGCCACAATGCACGGCATCCCAAGGGACGACTATCATTATGCAATAGGGATCGGGTCCTACAAGCTGCATTCGCGGATCGCTACGTGGAACGAGGCAAGGAAGATCTGCAACGAGGAGGGCGGTCACCTCGCCATCATCAACTCTATGGCTGAGGAGCGCGTGAGTGATCGCTGATCGATTTGCGCTGATGTGCTTTGTAATGTGCTCCTGCACATTCTCTGATCTCCCTCGGGGCGGGGGATAAAGATCGCAATTCGCGTGACATTTCCGAGGGAGCGAGGCGACGATTCGTGACGATTCCGTAATGAGAACATCGGGATTTCGCGTAGAAATCCATGCGCGTATTATGATGTGACGTTGCATGATGCGATATGCAATCTCTTGCTCGGTGATGTAATTACATCACCGTAATTTATCAGCGTTTCAACCGACGCGATGCTGTATCGTCTTTCTGGATCTCATTACGCATATTGTCGCGCGTTATCGTTGCTAGATTATCTTTATTTATCTTTATTAATTTAATTCTATTTACGCCAATTCGCTGGCAGGTGTTGCTGAACATATTCAAGCGCGCGGGACCGTTCAAGGGAACGGAAATTCAAAACGAGGCTTTCTTGGGTTTACACGACCTTTACAAGGAGGGTGAGTGGGTCACGGTGTTGGGCGATTCATTGGCGAAAACCGGTTATAGCAAATGGAGCAAGAAATGGGGCGGCCAGCCGGACAACGGTGGTGGCATACAACACTGTGGCGCCTTAGTCGCCAACGAGGGTAGCATGGACGATATGGCGTGCGAGATCATGTTGCCGTTCTTCTGCGAACTTCCGTTGATACGACCTTTGTATTAAAAAAAAAAAAAAAAAAAARAAAAAAAAAAAGAAAAGAAAAGGAGAAAGAGGCGCTCTCAAGACGCGTCGGAGATTAAGTATTATTCACGCCGGGCTTATCCGGGCTCTCACGGTCCGTCCTGATACACTCCTAGAGGGAGACACTGTCTGTGGAATCTGTGCGCTTTCACACGGGAGATCTCTCCTAGATCGTCAATAAAATCCGATCTAATCTGCAGATAATGAAAATATTAAATAACAATAAAAATATTAGATAGTAACATGGTCTTTTTGTTGGATTCGTCGAAAAGTATTCTCATATAAATATATACACTATCATATTTGACGTTTGTTTGTTTGCCGGTGGACGTGCCACTGCAAACGGACCTTTTGACTGTTGCGCGACATCATCAGCGTCGAAATTAGCAATTCCAATTAGTCGCTTACTTCTGCATGTAACGTGGCTGTATTTCTGAAGTTCAAATCTCCTGCAAGTTCCCGTATTGTGTGCATGTGTATGTGCGCGCGCGCACGTGTATCTGTAATGCAACGATATTGTTGCATTACACGTTAGATGTACGCGAATGCACGAGTTTATAGTATTGAGAATTCTGCGTTGCAGTTGCGGCGACCGTGCAATTCATCCATATGTGAACGATATTTAAGGTTCGACGACGTCAATCCTCTGTTCCTCTATATACGTTGCGTCAAATCCGATCGATGCGTTTCCATTCGGACTTTTTACGAGGACTTTACCCCCGGGCGTTATTGCCTGATATAACTTACGAAAGTTCGCGATTTATGTTTACGGGTCGTATAGCGTGCGTTATGTTCCGGGAAATAAAGGATTTATAGAGGCATCGATAGAGAGTAAGAGAGAAACAGGGAGATGGGAGAAAGATAGTAGAGCAATGCAAAGCAATGTTGCGAGCATGTAAGCCCTTCGGTATTTATGATAGTGGAGATAGCCCGGGGATCCTCGATTTTGCTGGTCCTCCGTTAAATTGCGTCCGAAATTGAGAAACATGCCGAAAATGAAGGCGCAGCTAATTCCGCATGCATATCGTACCCCCGCCGCAAATTACAGTTATCGAGAAACTAGACACTGAATACTGAATGATAATATTGCTGTCTCTCTCTACGTTGCGTAAAATCCGAGTCGAGATATTAACGCGAACAATGGCGCCACGGGCTAAAGTGGTTACCGATACGGTAGACGCCTGTTTGAGAACATTATTATTTGCAATACTGCGCGATTTCACGGCATTCTTGTTTTCCGCGGAAAATCAATAAACGCGCCCTCGTACCTCGGCCTGACATTTCGTGGGGAATTGGAGGATTTTTTTGATGAAACGAAATGGAGCCCAAATTAGAGGAAAAGTAAACGAAACGGCGCATTAATTTGCATATTCGGCTTTTCCCATCCTAAAGTTTGTCTAATCTCAAGTTGCCGCGAAATCGTGGCCGTTTTATCAAGCCATTTGTATAAGGACAGTTCCCCATTTGCTGAAAAGTTTCCTTGCTTTAGTTAAAATTTAATACTCGGACCGTGCACACTATAAAATGTAAAGTCATAAACCGCAATTTAGCCAACTTGACTTCTCTTGTCTCCTTTTCCTTTTCCTGTTTTCCTCGAATGTCGATGTATGCCCTCGTATCTTCCCGATGATTTATATAGAGATATTAGATGGAGAAAAATTGTGTCTCGTAATTTAAGGAATATCTCGATAAGCATAATTCGATTGATAATCACGCTTCGACAAATCCCGAATGCGCTTTTTGTGTTATATAAAAATCGAATATTAATATATCGAATATCTAAATAGCGTTAAATTATCGAATAGATAATTGGGAAAGAAAATATTTTCCAACTGGACGTTTTTCCCTCTTTCTCTATGTATACATTCCTGCAAAATATAATATCGAAACGTAACATAATGTTTATTCGAGATATGCAACAAGCGCTAGCTTCCGTTAACGAGTTCGGACGCTCATCGCGTTCGGCGAACAACCTCAAATAATAATTATAATTACATCTAAATACATAGCCATAGAGAACAATATATCCGTAATGGATCCTAATCGATATTATAGTTAACAAATATCATAAAGTTAAATTCAAGAACGAAACAATGGCATAAAATTGCAATTAACGTATATAGATTAATTCGCGAGCAATGTCGTCGCTCATCGCATCGAGTAATTTGCACTTGATGATGCTGGAAATCGCTGTGGAAAATGTGAGCGGATTATTCTCGTTTCCCTTTTAACGTTACCTCGTGATAATATTTCATCGAATTTATGATATTTCATCCGTACTCGATGCTTCATCGAAACAAGATTAGATCATCCTGTCAGACGCAGGACAATATATGAGAAATTATTTTAAAAAAATCGAATCAATAATCATTCCTTAACAGAAATGTCGAATGCGCTCATTATCCCACATTTCATACTCGATCACAGTTGTTCGTCCCCTGGACCGACGAGTTCGACAAAGTCATTTTGAAGAAAACGACTGTCATGTTCCGCATGCTGGATAAAGAGTGGATGCCGTTATTGCCGCACAGGCACGATTGCCGGCCTTATCTAGGCTCCAACTACGAGAACGAGAAATTCTACGGCGGCAGATCCGTCGTGTTTTGCGTGTCGACGAGCTTTTTCGAGGAGGACGCAAGCGGCGTCAACGTACAGTTCTACGTGAAGAAGGAAACGTGCAAGTATTTCGACATGAAGGTGCGGCACGACATCGGCTTCGCCTCCGTGCCGGTCGACGATCTTCTCAACGGTATCTTCAGGCAGATCCGGGAGCGAAACGAATTAGAGGAATACTTGTCGGATTGCTATAAGCGGCAGATTATCTCAAGGTGATGAAGATATCTCAGGCTGAAAATCGAGCCTGCCGATAGTCGGCAGGTCAGCTTTTTATCGCGAGAGTTCTCCCCGATCTAAAATGTCCGATCGCATTTGTCTCGCGATGTTTCCCCGGCGAGGAATACTCGTCGAGGAAGCTACCATCGTTTATACATGCCTACCGTAATTTTCCGGTCTTCAATGTCCGTATATCTTTATGTCCGAGTCCGGAGCATAAAATTCCATGACAAAAGTAAAGTCTACTGAAGGAACGATCGATGGAGGATCGATGGACGTTTCCATTCTATCCATCGGCTTCTCTAGAGCTCTATTTCTCGCACGAGCGTGCTTTCAATCATTCATAAATTTACGGTCTTATACGCACGCACGTTTGATGTATATCATAGATACACATACACGCAAACACACACGCGCGCGCGCATAGATGTACGAATGTAAATCGAAAGAACGAACGTGTTTGCATTCTTCATGTCCTTTTTTAATTCTTTTTAATTCTTTTAATTTCGACTACATGAAATCGATTTTTCCGCCACGGAAAGGAAAGTCAAAACAATCGGTGTCTAAAAGGACCAAGAACTGGTTGTCTTGGCTTTCCCTCCGTGACAGGAAAAATCGATTTGAGATGAAAGTCAACCGAGTCCATGAACAGGGAAGTACAATGCGAGGCTAACAAAAGATACAATGACAATGATTAAGATCCACGAAGGGAACATACATTTTGCGGAGCAAAGATTTCCAAGATACCGAAGCCACGATCTCCCTCTACATCCGAATTAGCTGCCTCGGCAGAAGCCTGGTAACGGAGATCGCGACCATCGATGGGTCACGCGAATTGTTCTTCATTCGCCGCGAATTGGAGAAGAAGGAGGAAGAGGAGGAACCCTATCTCATCCGAAAGCTGACATCGAAGGATCTTCGAAAGAATGGTTGCCCGAATGATTTGCCCCCTGTTTATACCCACGATCAGCTGATATGCCAGTGCAAGGAACTCGACGCGGAAAAAGTCAGAGATTTGTTTCACCATATATTCGAGGAAAAGATCGATGATGAAGAAATTAAGAATGATTTGGAAGATTTAGACCTTCTTAAGATAAGAGAAGATAAGAAAGATAAGAGAAAAGGTAGGTAAACAAACAAACAAACAAATAAACAAGGATAATCACGCGATGATGCTCGGCTAAAACATCATACGGTAATTAGGAATAAAAGTAACCTGAAGGCTAATGTATATCTCAAAAATTTTCTGGACCGATTGTAATAATTTCCATTCCAAGAAGAAATTTCCAACCAAAAAAAAAATTTCAATAAAATAATTTTAATCTTTTCTTTTGGAGTGTTAGAGAAATATTAGACCGAGCTATCGAAAATGAGATTCCAGGAAGCCTATCCTTCGACTAGCCGACAGTGGATTTTCTTCTTTGAAGAAGAACGTTGTTATATAGCCCTTCAAACAGTAAATCATTCAACAACCGAGAAAAGCTCTTTAAAAATTAAGCTCGTCTCATGTTTAATGGGAAATATTAAGAAGTTATGCGGAAGAATACTATTGAATCAAATTCTTACTCGGAAGAAGTTTCGAGCTGGTCGAAGAATACGCCTCCAGACCTCTCAAGTTTTTCTTTAAACATCGAGAATATCTTAGATCTGTCTCGCGGGAGATGGTACGTTTATTTATCCAACTTTATATGTCGAATAATGCACGTAAGATACGTAAGAGAAATATGAAATTTCTTTTCTAGAAAGGAAAAAAAGGAAAAGGGACCAAAGACTCCTTCGAGAAAAGAAAAGGAGAGAAGAGAGAAGGAGAGAAGAGAGAAGGAGAGAAGAGAGAAGGAGAGAAGAGAGAAGGAGAGAAAAAGAGGCAGAAAAGGACAGAAAGTTTAAGGAATCGCGCGCGCCAGCAATCGCTGTTAAGGAAATTAACGGTGTTAAGGAAATTAATCAAGTCGTCAAGTGTTCGCTTGTTCGCCGTTGGTGTCGGCCTTTGCATCCTTCGTGCTGTCGAACGCAAGTCCGACCAGTTCGTTTTGCGTCTTGTTGTTATCCGACGGCGTGCGGTCCTAAATACATTTATACGTAACTGGTCCGTGCACGCTATAATTTCCATCGATTTCACGGTGACAAGTTGGCGACTAGGCTCAAATCGATTTTTCCCTCGGGCACTCAATCTACGAACATGCATCGCACTCTCAAAAACGAAACCGATCAGTTCCACAACTTTTCTTCGCAAACTTGTTAATGAAATGATACTAGAAATGATACTAGCCTGTACGACACACATTGGCACTCGAATATTAAAATTGTGAAAGTAGAATCTTCAGCATGATTTTCGGGAGACTAGTCTCCGTGAGACTACTTCTCTGTACATTGAGTTATTTTTCATTACTTTTGTCTTTTTAGCTCTTTCGTTTCCGAAAAGGTGTTCGCAGCCCCCAGAAAGTTACTTTAAAAAGTTCTCCAGATCCACTTGAACCGACGATCGCCGATCTTTGGCTAACTCGATCAGTGCCATTATTCAATGGCGTTCATCGGCATCTTTGTTGAATTAATCTCGAGTCTTCTATCCTGCATTCATGAAATTCATGTCGGAGGAGCGGCCGCGTACGAGTAGTACCGAAATGGTCGTATATAGAGGTGATGGCGAGTTCATTAACTTCAAGCTCGCGTTTTTATCGGCATGACGAAATCATTGCACATTCAGATCTGAATGCCCCGACAAATGCACTGCGTATGATTAAACTTGTTACGACGATTATTTCTTCAAGCGGAATCAGAAGGAGCGAATGTGATAAGTTGTAATAAAGTCGCTGTTATTTGAAAAGGAAAAGAGAAAACGAAAAAAAAGAATGTAAAAATATATGTCCTCAACAATATATTAGTTGTTTCTTAATTTAGAGTAATTTAGATTCCTCTGTACATTGTACAGATCTAAGTTTTACAAGATTTAAGAAATAATTCGCGAAACAAGTATCTCCGTTATTGCATAACACGCCTTTACGCTTGTTCGATAACGCGTGCGTGTAATTTATCGTTAAGCAGATAAAAACAAAAGAAAAGCGGAAGCGTGCTGTCTACATAGATGCTACAAAGATCGGGAATAAAACGCCATAAAATTAATTTCACGTTAAATGCATATCGCAATCCGGACGAGTATATCACGTCACGCAACGTTTCCACATTAGCTGGATTTCGTTCCAGTTTTATTCGTTTTTCCGTCGCGTTTACGAGCCCCCGAACGTGTCACGCAATTACCGAAATAATTTCAATGGCGATTTTATATATCGGCAAAAAATCAGAATGCTAAAAATCTTTCAATTATATCGGCATACGCCCATTGATACGCCCGAATATCGGGATCAAAATTTTCCTCATCATTGCCATTAAATCGGCGTAGCGAAAATTTTCGCGACACCGATGATGCCGCGTCGATTATTATTATACGTAAAAAAAAAAAAGAAAAAAGGAAAGAGGAAATGACCGTCGACGAAGCGTCGATATGAAGAATCATGATCGAAACGACGAAACTGATATTAAATAGAGATGTATCGCTTTTCAATGGCGATTGATACCGTATTCGGATTATAATACAGCTCGAGTACAGGCATGATTAAATAGAAAAGAAAACATCAATTTGATTTAAGTGAAATCCGTGTTTGGGTAGAGTGAATGAATGAAAGTCAGATCTAATGTCAGATCTAGTTAACGAATTGCGCAAACAAGAAAAGGAAGCTAGAATATCTTAAAGTCTCGTGTGTTAGACGTGAAAGTTTCTCGCATTTTAAGCGATGCTTCGGGAAAGCGTTTTAAGATCTCTCTTTTCGACGAAATTGTCTCATTTTAATCGGATCCGTAAAGTTCCATCGGATTTTATCGCGATAAATGCGTGAAACTATGCGTAATAAAATTTATAACATCGGCAATGTATATTGACTCGCAAACAAGCGCTAATCGTTACGATTTATTACGCGAAAGCGCGATAAATTATATATAAATGGATCGTCATGTGTCAACATCAGTTCGGGGAATTATGTTATTAATATAAACGGCAATTTAAATATTTGGGATACGCTTCAAGCCCACACATATATATGCACATTTACCTGTTAATCGAGAATTATTATTTTATCATAAATATTGATATCTTCTTATGAGAATCACTAAAGCTTATAAGCTTTAGTGATTTGAGCGTGGAATTGAGTAATTTTTCTAAATCTTTTCTAAAATCTTAAGATGGATTAATTGGATTATCAATAATATCTTTTTCTCGATTTTAATTATCTGTATGAGTATCCGCGAGTATATCTGCGAGTTTTCATGATCAGAGCGGATTCCAGATAATAAAAATGGCAAAGCGACGTGAAAAGTGAATTTCAACGTAAATAAAATTATATGACAGATTATAACCGTATAATTATATAATTACTATAATAACAGATATAGACAACTACAGATGACAGTTCCGGTAACGAAGCACTACGACTACGTAGCACTACGAACGACTAGAAAGTCAGGACGATCGAAACTCACATCATTGTATCATAAATTATTTTTCATGATATGTATATCGCAACTGTTGCGCTAGATATTGCAAGGAAAAGCCTGTTTTTCATTTACTTCTAGAAACTGCCTGATCGTCGATCGGTCACGTTAATCATTCCTTAATGTCGACATGTTGCGTAACGCAAGCGTGTAAAATGTATAAAGCGAGAATCAATGCCGGCGATAGCTGGCTGTCGCAAAAATGTCACTTACATTCACCGAACGGCCACTCACGGAAATTGAGAGAGGGATGGGCAACGAGCGAGAGAGCAACGATAAAGTGAGAGTTCTTTTCCCGAGGGGAGGATTGACGGACATGTCCGCCGTCCGAAGCGAGCGCTTTGCTCCCCGCGAATCGAGGCGCGCGGCTTCTCCGTTTCTCCTTTCACGAGGTGGTCGAATCTTTGATCAGATACGTCGAACGGATAATGCCGGCGTCCTATAAAGGCACGCTGCGGCCGTGTGATATCCCGCGAAACGTTTCGAACGAGGCTCGACGAAACGCAGTGCGGTGCACACGAGAGCGGTGCGGTTCACCCTGACGGTTCGGCTTTGGTAGCTTCTAGCTTCGGGAACGCATTTGCGCCGGATCATCCGCAGTAAGTATCTCGCGTGCATTAATAATCGCCGACGGGAATGCGAATCCACGACTGCACGTCGTGACGCGACTGGACACGGCTTACGAAAACGCATCACCCGCGTTTACGCACGCATCGCACGCATCGCGTAATTTAATTTCGCCTGCGCGCATCCCGGGCCAAGCACTGCCCCTTCTCTCTCTCTCTCTCTCTCTCTCTCTCTCTCTCTCTCTCTCTCTCTCTCCCTCTTTGTACATGTGTTCAAGTATCAAGATACCTTGTAATTACTCGGCTCAATCAATCTCGCTTCTTATTGCGAGCGAAGCGGAGGGTTTCCCGAGGAACTCGGGCAACTTGGGAACTCTTCTTCCTCGGCAACCCTTTTTCTCCCGCGAGCGCGAGCTTTTTATATTTATCCCGCTATTAACAGCCTGCGATCGGAGATTTACACGTAATTTCCCCAATGCTCCGTTATAATTAATAGCCGTGTGGTGCACCGCATCTCGGCGCGTTCGCCGGAGAATGGAGAATACACGATCAAGATGTAATTAAAACGCGGGGCGGCGCGGGGTAGCGCCGATATTGGCCTCTTATCGATAGATTTCAGCGTCGACCCGATCCTGTCACAATGCGCGCGGCCAGACATACTTTCTCGATCAGATTACTGGCATGATTTTCCTCTTAGCGGCTCGTAACTTTGATGGAACTCCCATGAAAGTTGTCAACCTGACGTATCGACCTAATATGTCAAACATTTCCCGCTGTCACGCCTTTCCTGCATAATGGAGACGCACGGATACATCAAAGGCACGTGCTCGCGATAATAATGTCGAGTAACACAAGTACATAGAATCCGGGAAGAATAAGTAAATCATTTCCGACGTTCGAGGACATGCTACGAAGACGGAATAAAAAGACGGTATGATCACGCGAGTATCTGCGTGCGAATTCAAGATATTCCATAAATAAAAGCATAGACAAAATATGTAAATACGTAATAAATATGTAATGTAAGGGTATCTCGAAACCATCGGTGATAATTTCCAGATTCCGCGATGCGTCTTGACATAACGACAGAGGAATTCTAGTTATATCTAGTTATGTCTATCTAGACAAAAATATGTCCGCAGTCCTTCTGAAACGGGAAAACGATCCGAGCAAGCTGCACGAGATCCGAAACTCCGTTTGTGTTCGGATACACGTCAATGCGGCAACATCTTTCACGAGCCAGTTGCCGCCATAACATCCGGCGATATTAAATCGTCGATGAAAATCTCTAATTACGCTCATGCCGCATACGAGGCCGAAATTATTTTTTCACGAGATTATCGGCGCACATATTTGCGTAACGAGATTTCAATATCGTCAGAGAAGCTGTGCTGCTCGTGGAAGTCTCCGGCACTGATAAACTCCAAATCCATCGCTTGCGACAAATTTTACGTACGCGCAATTCAAGCGAATTACAAAACCTTGAGGTTTCGCAGGCCGCGAAATTGGATCCCTTTCTTCAGATACGGAAACCTTCTCGCTCATCCGTCCGCGGAATGTCTCGTTGTCCGGAGACAACGCTCGCACGCAATAATAACAGGCGTTAAATATCCCGCAGCTGCGGGATTTATCCGCGGGGTGATATCCCTTCAAGCTCCTTCCTGAATGCGAACACAAGTTTACGGGCCCTCGCGCAATCGCGCCTTCTTAGCCATTGTTTCGGTAACCGAAGGCGATTTAGCGTGCATTTTCGCCACGTTAAGCCCGAGACGGGATTACAGGGAAGGGAGGCTGTAAACCGCGCGGGAATCCCGGGGRGRGGRGGGGRGGGGRGGGGGGGGRGGGGACGGCACGGCGATACGGGGGCGCATTATCCGCGTTTACGCCGGCTGGTTCATACATATTAACGTAAGTCATTGCGAGGCCGCGTACGCGCTGAAATGCACCCGCGGAAAACAAAACGCCGAGGAAATCGCGGCCGCTCTTTACGAGCGGGCGCCGACCGCGGCCTTTCCGCCATTAGGCCGTAAATTGTAGCGCAGTCGTGCCGTTTCGCCGGATCCGGTCGAATAATGCGCGCGAATGAACGCCGAGGAGAGCGCGACGAGATCGAGAGCGCGGGTATCTTCTCGACGCAGGCCAACCCTCCTGGAATCGACGCGTTATGCAAATCTCGATATAAGCAGATCTACCCCATCTTGCTTCATCTCAGCCTCTCTTCTTTCCTGCGGAAGCTCTTTCCGTGACGTCTGAGGCAGAGAGAGAGAGAAAGAGAGAGAGAGAGAGAGAGAGAGAGAGAGAGAGAGAGAGAGGGAGAGAGGGAGCAAGAGCTCGGCGAATCGAATCCATCTGATTTATCCGGCTCCTGTCAGATAAATCGCGATAAAACGAAAAACACGCTGATCGATAATGGAAAGTGTAGTTAGCATTATTGACGCACCGCCGGGAACTTCCTGGACACATTCGCGGAAGCGGATCCGGCGCGGCGAGGAAAGCTGCGATCTGTATTTGACAGTGCGGATATTTCCGCGATGTGAGCATAAACACGTCGTAATTATACGCGATCTCGTGTAATCCGAGTGTCGATGCAAGAAACTCTCGCGCGACCCCGATACGTCGCCAAGCCCTGCGATCGGATATCCGCAATAATAATAATTGACCACGGGGCGGACAATCGGCGTGGGGTGAGATTTTATAGGCTTTTACGTGCTTTGCTTTCACCGTATATGCTGTACCGTAATTCGTATCGAGTCCGTATTGATCGATCGTTACACGTTGCCGTGTAACAAATTGCCTTCATTTCAATAAAAGTGCATCCGCCACAGGTGTTTCCGCAGCCGATTGTTTAATCAAGCAAACGTTCCCAACGCTCGCCAATCTTCCGCTCGGAGTCTAGTCTATGGAAGCTAATGGTATTTGCAAACGTAATTTAAAAGTAAACGCGCAGGGTCCTGCATATTTACTTAATTGTTGATTAGAGGATCGAAAGTGTATCAGGTTCCTAAAACCTGTTTCTGTTATAAGTTTGCTCTATATACTCCAATACAAATATATCGTTATACACAGATACACGAATCGTATGTACGCGGAAATATTGTATCTCTCCTCAAGTTTATATTTTTAAGCTCTTGCACGTAGAACAAGCCGAGTTATATGAGCTTTAAGAGTTTATAATAAATAAAGAGCAGGCATTTCTTCTTTATTCTTCTGTAAGCAGTAATGTTTACTGTTAGCTATTCTTAAAATAAGAATTGAGTACTTTTACATCGTTTACATCGCGTTCTACACACGTAAATAAATACACGCCGAATGAACCTCTCACGCTTTTTCTAAATTAAATAATCAACAAATAAATAAATTACAACTCATTTAAATCTAGATACTCCATACTTTGATTTGAATTACTTTTTAATAAAATCTTACTTGTTTAGGTCAAAAATAAATTTAACACAATAATACATAAAAATTTCTTTACGCAAATCTAATCATGGATTAGATGGATTATCATTTAACAACAAGCTCCTCTATTTGCATCGCTTTCTACACAGATAAGTACACGTAGATAAATAAAATGCACGTAGATGGATATACGCTGAATGAGCCTCATGTTTCTCTCTTCAGCAAGACGTTACCTCGGCGAAAAAATTTTTCATCCCGCTTGGGAAAGGGACATCGAGAGATTTCTAGCCGCCTCTGAATGTTCCGCAACGCGGAGCTCGCGGGCATTTTCTCCTGCATCGAATTTCTTCTTTTTGCGAATCATGCGTGAAGCTGATGTGCCGTATCGATCATCGGAGAAGCTGCGCGCGAGATCACGTCGCATGATCGCCTCTCGGTGCACCGCGAGTGAACGCGGCATCGTCGGCGCGTAACACCTTCGGCGGATCGCTTTTGCTTTCACGTGTAACGATAAAAACCGACCGGTCGGCGATGCATTACATCGCCTTGGCCACGAACTTGCGTGCAGCTGGCCATGCGAGAACGCGAGAAACACGGACGTTGCAATTAAGTTCCGTTCTCCGGCGGAACGCATCACGCGAGGAAACGCGTTCCGATCGCTTAGCGCGTAACCGGCAGCGTCTAATCACGATTTAGACGCTCGCTTTAATTGCGGATAATTATACACCGGCCCGCCGAGACGGCAGTTATACGGCTAACAATGGCTGCTTGTTAGGAGGGAGATCGCCCTGTAATGAGACCGCCGCGAAACCCTCGCCCGGCTCGTGCTCGCTCTCCCCCCTCCCCCCCGTCCTCTCCACCCGTCTGATTTTGCAAATAACATGTTACGTAACGAACTTACGTCGTTCGCCCTTACGTGATAATTGATATCGTTTATTCCCCTCGTAAAAATCCAGAATCGCAGATTCTAAGCTCGCGACACGACACGACCGGTGGGGATCCTCATTTCCTGCACGCCGATTTGTAATACTTTGTAAAATCCTCTCCCGATTTTTTATATATATATATATATATATATATATATATCTCATGTATACATGGGACTGTGATGATCGTGAAAATGTACGTAGAGATTATCATGGACATTTTTTTGATGATTGTTGATTGAAAAGTGATCAGTTCTTGCGTTTGATATCGGAAATTGTATCGTGCCGATAAAAGAAAATCTACGTATTTATATTTACTGTGATCATATCATAAATTTATTAGAGCATAATTTCTCGTTGCGACTCGTCAGAGGTTTTATTTCATTTTATTAATTACATTATAGTATAGGACCTCTTTAACAAACAATTGCATCTCCATCTACTTTTATATTTTAAAATATTATACGCGAGCGCGATGTTTCGTTCTCGCGACCGTTTCGTTTCCGTGAGTTTCAAATTTTCTGCAGTATTATAAATATTACGTGTCTTTTATTATCGCGCGTTACATAATATGATACGCGCGACATAATATAATCTAGCATACATAGAGCGCGATATATAGCACGCGCAGATCTGTGAAAAAGCCGATAAACTCATGTACAGCGCGATAAAACCGATAGCGCTCGGCAGCAGTTGCTGCATCCGTGTCGCATTTAAAAAGAGAAACAGGAGAGGGGAAAGGGGATGGGGAAAGGGGGAAATGGGAAAAGAGGCACTCTAAGTGCCGTAAATTAATAAATGAGCCGAGCGAGATAGAGGCCCTCTCGCCGGGCCTCCGAAATGGCGAAATAAATCACGGAGGGGATGCGCGCGGAGGGGTAGTCAGCGAGGGGATCAGGGAGGGATAGGGGGGGGAGGTAAAGGCGGCAAATTGACTGCGCGCTGCGATTTATCATGAGCCGTTTCTCTCGAGGAAGCGAAATTTTTTTCGCCGCGCCAGGGCGCGGGGATATTTGGGAATACGCGCGTGATAAATAGACGATTCGCGTATGCGCTCGCGTATGTGCGAGTGGAATGAACAAACACGTGGCATTGCCGCCGCAAACATTTCCAGTTCCAGCAATGTACAGTTCGACGATAACCGAATACGAGGACAATAAGGGCCGGAGGTCGGCGCAGCTGGAAACGCAAAATGGCAGAGGCTCGATTCGCGATCAACCGCCAGAGGGGCACGTACCAGCGGAGCAGCCATTAATTTGGCGCAATATCATTTTCTTCGCCGTTCTCCATGTCTCCACGATCTACGTGTTCGCCACGCGCTACCACGAGGCGAAATTCTGGACCTGGATATGGGGTACGTACGTTCATTAAACTCCCGCCGATTGGTCCTCCGTTGCGATTCTATCAATCGATGAGTGTCGCGTGATTCTCGATTGGCGAGATTGCGAGCCAATTTTTGCGCGGTGCAAGTATCCGGTAACGGCTCGCCGTAACCATCATTTCCAGACTGGAAGCCAAAGCTGAAGAACGAACGAGTAGGTGTCCCGCGTGTCCCCGTAAATGGGGAGGATTGTCATTCGTTGCGTCATATCCTGACTCTTTGTAGTATCCTTGTAATCGAGATAGAGACAAGGGAGATTAGATAAATTCTATGCAAGCAAGATAACGAGGATACCTAGATGACGAAGACATAAAATCGCTCTCGAGTCGAGATCGATTGGCATTCGTAAATATCGTTCTACTTGATATGTTTATCGGGTATCTCTCTTCGTTTCGCTGATTAGTCGCGGATCATCTGAGATGACGAAGAGAGGATTTTCATCTTGTTCCCCTTTTACTTTCCATGTTTTCAGAGATAGCGTACGGACATATCGCCGGCTTCGGCATAACAGCGGGGGCTCATCGCCTTTGGGCACACAAGAGCTATAGAGCCAAACTGCCACTCAGAATACTGCTCGCTTATATGTACTGCATGGCCGGCATGGTAAGGTGCTCTCTATACCGCAGCCGGATAATCATCCGGTCAGTTACAACCACATTAAAGTTCGTCATTAATAGCAGACTGCGTCTCCCTAAGAGAGATTCATTTCCCGTAGCTGTGAATACGTTAGTACGCGGTTTCACATAAAGTGCGTGCATCGCTGCGGATTTACGCAGCCTCTGGTCTTCGCGGACTATCTTATATAATCTTGGACATGGCAGCGAAAAGTGTTTAAATATTAAACGACCGTTAAGCGGAGTAAACTCGCGTCAACGTTCCGAGCACTTGCAGCCGTGTAATCTTCATCGACATAATCGCGTTTAGGATAGCATCGCTGTAACACGGTAATGCATAATTCCCAGCTGGTACGTTTATTCGCAGCTTCCCGGATACGCTTTTAATCACAACGCGCGTTACGGATCGATGCGAGCCGTAACAGAGAACACAGTCGAAAGCCCAAGATCATCAAAGACCGTGTCAGACTGCGCTGGAGGTCGAGACCGCGATTCGAGGCTCGAGACTTTGACCGGAACTGCTAAACGCGTTGTCCGTTATTACGTTTTGATCGATCGAAATTTCAAAGCCCGATCTGGAACCGCGAACGTGTCTGATGCGAGCTGAAGGAAACCCGCGCGGGCTTTGACCGCGTTTCTTGAAAAAAAGGGGATTCTCAAATGGCCTTTCGCATTCCGCAGACTCATCCATCCAAGTGGATCCGCGTTCATCGAACGCATCACAGATTCACGGACACTTGCGCGGATCCGCATAACGCTAATCGCGGCTTCTTCTTCTCGCATATCGGTTGGCTGATGATGAAGCATCATCCGGCGGTCAAGGAATACGGCAAGCAGGTGAACATGAGCGACATCGCCGCGGATCCTGTCATACGCTTCGTCGACAAGTGAGTTTGATAATCCGGTGCATTCCAGCGATATTCCTCCATGAAATTGTTCGCATTTCGAAAATAATGATCGACGAGCTGCAGCTCGATGGAGTCAGATTGATGGAATCAGTCCATGTGCCAATAGGATGAGCAGCCAATTTCGGATACCATCAACTGTCATACCACAGTTTAATCCTCTAAAAGCCTTTAAAATTTAGAATGGAATCTATTATTTCCCGAAGGAAATCTATTAGCTATTCCTTCCGCTCATCAAATCAGGATTATTCTCGCATTTAGTACGCAAATTTTAAAACCCTCCCGTGCTTCCGCAAAAATGTCGGGGATGACGTGCGATTCACGGATAGCAATTACAGTTCACCGGTGCTCCGTATCATCGCCCTGTATCATTATGTCTTTCATAATTAGCGTTTCTTCCAGCGCTATCTCTCGAGAAATAAAATGCAAAGCTTTTCAAACCCCTTTCGCTCTCGGAAAGACACACCGGCGACAATTTCGCAACGATGACCTAACATGGAGAGTCTCCGTGAAACTAGATTAATCCTCGGGGGACAATTTAAGAGAATATAATTAAGAGAAACGCGAACCAAGTGTCCTGTTCTCCTCTCGAGCTGGGGTGCGGGAAATGGCTTTAAAATTTGCAGAAAAGTAGCGATTATCGATGCGAGACTGCACTTGTTCGGCGCCGCTTGTCCAGACTGCCGCTTCAGAATCGAGCGAGATCGCGGCGAGGCGTTTCTCGTCGGCGAGCAGGGACATAAATCGCGCCTTGATTTATGCGCTTCGGGTCAGACGATCATGACGAAGAAACGCCGTTACAACCGCGCGCGCTGTCCTGATGATGCAATTTCGTTTCAGGCATTATCCGCCGATCATGCTCACCCTGTGCTTCATCTTGCCGACCGTCGTACCGGTATACGTGTGGAACGAAACCTGGTTCATAAGTATATTCTCCGTCCTCGTACGCTACATATACATATTGAACGGAACCTTCAGCGTCAACAGCGTCGCTCATATATGGGGCAGCAGACCGTACAACAGGTACGCGCCACTCTCTTGGGCTCACATTTGCGTGGTCGTCATTGGAATCGGCCAGCATAACATTCGGATCGTGATTAGATACAAGTAAAAGTATGATCATTATGGAGAGAGAGAGAGAGAGAGAGAGAGAGAGAGAGAGAGAGAGAGAGAGAGGGAGAGAGAGAGAGAGAAAAAGTTGGGGAGAGAGTTGTTGTAATATCACGTGAAAGCATTTTACGCACGCGTATATTTCCCAAGGTGGCGTTTAAATAAGTTTAAATAGAACGAGCGAGATCGGTCTTTCTGATAATTAAGACCATTGCATGCGGTTTTATACAATTTTAAATAATAAAATTACTAGTTGTTATCTTCTTACAATGTTTCATTCTCCATTGATTAAATAAAGCCGTTTTTTATGATTCTGTGACGATTGTTCTGTTCCACGATATGGTTACTGCGTTACTTTTGCAACGTATCGCGCGATGTATCGTGCAATATACAGAGTGTCTCGATTTAAGAGGACCTTTCTTTAATTTATTCTCTTTTAAATTCTGAGTCGACGATGTGTCATTTCTTATAATTTTTCGTTTCTTGATATCGATTGTTTAAATGATATTAAATTTTCTCCATTACTCCAAAACAAAGCGGATTTAAAGTTGTCCGTGAACCTTGAAGAAAAAAAAAATTTGTTTCCAATTAGCAGTTTTCAGAAATTCTGAAATTCTGTTAAAGAGTCTTGTTGTTGCGGCATTTATTTCGGATTGCTTAAAAAGGAGAATTTTATTACTAACCGGCAATTTTTAATTTATCTCTACCAACAATCATTTATCTTCGGTTAATTATCACTTACTCGTTCTAAACTTGTTAGAGTATCTCGATATCTTCTCGTAAAGAGAAAACACTCCACGCTCCAAGAAAATGCTTTTGATCTTGGAAACTGAAAACTGGAGAGAGTTTTACCGAATTTTGTAAATTAGGAACATTCTTAATGTAATTCGCATACTTCGACTTGTTCCACTAACTTGTTTGATTAAGAAATGATTAATCTTGTGACGAAGCAGTATATTTTTCTCGGTTACGCAAGTTTCTGTCCCCTGCAAATCCGTTTCATTCTGTTAATACTCGTTTACAGACTTTGAAACATTTAACGTTTGATGCAAACTCGAGTCTAATCTCTCCGGAAACAATCGTTTCGACAATCATCGATAAGAAATAGAATAAATAACGAATTTCGCTCTTGCTTGCTTCGTAAGTTTCTGATAAAGCGAATGCGACAAAAATCCCGACACTTGCGTAAAATCTTCCGAGTTACATTCTCGTCGAGTTACATTCTCGTATCCATTACAAGAAACGCAACGCTGTATATCCGGCATGGTTTCTTCCGCGTCGCGAGAATCGGAATCCCGCAAAAAGATCGGAAATTTCAGGCATCTCGGGAGCTTCAGCCGCGGGTCGCGACCGTTCAAAGCAGAGTAGGGGCAAATGCTCGTCAATCTTCGTCCTTAAAGGGGCTAAATTTACCGAGGGGAATTTCACAACGGGGGACACTATAACGGGGTAGAAGTTGTAGGGTGTTATTCCGCTTAAATAATCTGTTGCGCGAGATCGCGCGTGCGCGCGGCGGAAGTTCGCTCGCGTCTAGCCGACCCAGATCAAGCGGCGAAACTTCCCTCTGCCTCTCTCCTTCTTGTTTCAGAACTTTTAAGCCGACGGAGAATCCAACGGTGTCTCTCGTCGCTCTCGGCGAGGGCTGGCACAATTACCATCATTGCTTCCCGTGGGATTACAAGGCCGCGGAGCTGGGCGTGTATCGTCTCAATCCGACGACCGCCTTCATAGATTTCATGGCTTGGATAGGATGGGCGTACGATCTGAAGACGACGAACGCGGATATCGTCGACAGGGTCTGCGCGAGTAAGGGTGACGGCACTATCGGCCTTTCCAGACGCGTCGCCAAAGCGGTAGCCTCGAGATAGTTAGCTCGAATGGAAATCAGGGAATCAGAAACGCCAGACGAGAACGGAAGTGACGCTAAGTAACATGCTCGGATCGACAAGATTTAATTTACATGGCGTGTCGGCGGGTTCTTAGACGGAGATGCGCTAAATCGTTCCGGCTTTTGCCAACGGTTCGTATCGGGATGTGTAGAACGAGGAACAGGAAGATTAATCCCTTGCAAATTAGGCAGCGCTCTCCTCCCAAGGAGGAAGGGGAAGGGGGAGGGGGAGGGAGGGGAGGGGATAAACAGCGTGACTCTTGTTTCATGGGTCGTTGCTCTTTTTCAGAGGCAACTATCGCTGTAATTTGCGATAATCCAATTCGGCTGAGCACTGAGATCGATATCGCGCAATTGCGTCACACATTTCACGACTTCGTGTAGCTCTTCTGTCGTCCAATTCGGTAGTCGCGGAGGTTAATTCGCGATATTCAAATTTCGTATCGAAGCGTAGCAAGTAGTAAATATAATAATCCTCGCACCCGCATCTGTAACGAAATACTCGAGAAATGTATTCAATTCAGTTAGCTGACCAATACACATGCGTTATAGATTAATTTGCGTCCGTCGTTGACGAGCACCGAGATGCACCATGCTGCGTTTGATTTTAATGCAATACGTCTGCACTTAAAACGCACTCAAAACGGTAACAGAAGCTTTAATTACTCTGTGGAATGTATGCAAATGTCCAGCAGAGTGGAAAGAGAAAAGATTGATGGTTAAGTACTGATTAAATTAATTGGAAGAAACCAATCGGGAATTATTATGATCATTAAAAATCCTGACAGAAAATAAAAGTCCCTATTTTCCTGTTGCGGTCCGCCCTTTTCAACGCGGATTTATTTCAATCGATAAACAATCAATGCAATCAACTCGTCATCTCTCGCAGGTTTGCGTCCCGACAACGAAGCCTCGAAATCGGAACGGCGAGCCATGGCGCGCCATCAAAACGCAAATTAACGCGCCGAAAGAGCCGGAGCGCGGTTTAACAGTGCGTAAATCTCAGATTAAGCATCGCGCGAGCGCGCGCGCGCCGCGCTTTTCGCTCTTGTTCGCGCGTCGATTTCCGTGTTGATGGAATTTTAAGCGCCACGGAATCCCGACAACGGCCTAGCCGCATCCACCCGCCCCCGCGTACCCTTGGACGAGCGCACCCTCGGACGGGTGCACCGCGACCTCGTCAACGATTTATATAAACGTCCTACATACGCGGAGTCACGTCTCACGCCGATAAAAAAAGAATGAGAGGCGCCAGAAAAGTATTATCGATCCGGGATAGCCTGACATCGCGCCGTTTCACCCGGGGGGTTAAATTTAGTATTTATCATCACGTATTCCGCGGAGACTACAGGTAGCGCCTGCGCGACCTCGCCGTGTCGCGCGTCACGCACTCCTATGCGCGGCGCATACATCTGCACGGGGGTGGATTCGTCTATACACAGCCGACATGGTACATAGCGCGGCCGGCGAACATATTTACCCTCTATGCGGACGCATTACGAGCAGCACTCGTCTATTTTTCGTCCTGGCGTAACCCGTCCTGTATCGATCATCCTAATGTTTCTGTAAATGTGAGACCGCGCGCGCGCACCCGCATTCCGCGCGAGACGTCAACGTCATTGCGAAAATCTGGGGCGAGGGGGAAGAAACGACCGCCGGTCGTTCCTCCATCCTGGCTGCGCGATTGTTGCATGTGCGAGCATCGGGATACATGCGCGTGGCAGCACGGTTAACGGTGCAACACGCGTTTCCGATTTGCTTCATTTGCTTACCCGTGTTACCGAGAGAGAGAGAGAGAGAGAGAGAGAGAGAGAGAGAGAGGGGGGGCAATGAGATTTTCATGATTGCTCAGCATACTGATAATTATTGAAATTGATTACATCTCGTTCGGTTTAATCAACCGATCTTTATGATAAATTTTGCCACTCGTGTACACGTACATATACGCAAACACACGCCAACAATCATAAATTACTGATTACATTTCCGAATCTGTAATTCTGTTCTCTCGTGCGTGCATTAAACGTAATCGTATGTACATTTTCGCAACTAGTACAATTGCGCAGAAGCAGACGTGTTTATTTGTATTTTGTATATATTTAGCAATTGTTTTCGACGATAATCTCGACGTCTGATCTTTCTTGTCGTCTAGTTTCTAATTCTTTTAACTGTTTTCGATGCTGATTCCAGTTGTCGATTTTTTTTTTTACGCATAAATATTTCTTACTCTCAACTTATTGTGCGATACGAGGAGTTTCTTTTAAAAATTAAGGGAATATCTGCATTGAAAATTTAACAAGAAACGAGAAGGAGAAAAGACAATGAAGCAACACTGAAATTTTTCAGCATAGGGATTTTAATTTCTATCTTCAAGTTTCATTCTCAAGAATAATAAGTATCCTCTCTCTCAGAATTATTAGAATATTTTGAAATATATACATATATATATATATATATATATATATATATATATATATATATAGAGAGAGAGAGAGAGAGAGAGAGAGATAATATTTATCTTTTTTCCGCAAGGAGCGCGATTAAACTATATCAGTTATTCGACACGTGACGTGACGCTTTAATCTTCGCGCAGGAAAAATGGCAAATCCGTTTGATGGCAAATCTGCATTAGGTGTAAAATTGTCGGGAAAACAAATGGGCGCTAACGAAGGATTCAAGCAACTCGACTCACCCCGTGTTACTGACCTGATCAGTTTTGCTTCCGTCAGGATAATACCCTCACTGCCACCGCACAGTAAACACACCACCCGCCACTTTCGTCCCACGACACCGTGCTCGATTACGACGACGTGCACGCACCGTCCGGATTTTGAGCTTCACGCCGGTGGTGGTGGTGGTAGTGGTGATGGTGGTGGTGGTGGTGGTAGAAGTGGTGGTGGTAGCAGCGGTGGTGATGCGCCGGAGTTTGCCCCTTTACACAAAAACACAAAAACACAGGTTCGGCTGGATCCGTGCGTGAGAGCGTGACTTGGCGCTCAGGGAGCGATTGGAGGGTGGTAATGCGATTAAAGCTGTGGCATATAAATTGACATTGGGATTATCAGGGGATACATTTCGCCGAGAGACGGAGCACGCGGCCTGACTCGTAAATAAGCGGCGCATCGGTATGAATGAAAAGCGGGGAGATCTCCCCGGAAGAAATGGTTGAATGCTTGCGGGTGTTTGATCAAACGGGCCGGACAACAGCGGGCCATGCAGTCTCCGTAAAGAGGGACTAAACAAGCACGCGTTTCCGCTCGGAATGCGGGGATGCATGCGTGCGTGCGTGCGTGCGTGCGTGCGTACAACCCTCGTGTGCGTACTCGCGCTCGCGCGCCTCCTACGTGCGTGCGTGCGTGTGTGTACGTATGCATGCATGGCGTACGTGTGGCCCGGAAATGTGTCGTGTACGTGTCGCCGGATATGCGCCCGGGTATCTGCGTGTGCGAGTATACGCACATGCGAAGTATCGAGGCGCGGAGATCTCCCAACCGCGACGGTGGTTTAGAATATACTGAACGCGAACCCCCGGAGAGGGTTGAGGGAGAAACGACGTAGTGTCTAATCCAACATTACCCTGACCGTATAGCAACGGCGCCATGGAAACGGCACGTTTGCGCTTGCGTCGTCCTTGTCGCCGATATCGTCGTCGTCGTCGTCGTCGTCATCGTCGTCATAAATCGACCTTTTTCGCTAATTCTGTCGCTAATAATGCGCAATAAAAGCCACTATTAATTCTTTATAAGTAACTTGTCGGAGTGACTTGGGGTTGTGGAAGAGAGACTTTGTAATTTGTCGCCCTCGGGCCAGTTAATCCGGGAGCAATTACGGGGTGAGACAGATATTTCGGGTGGTCGGAGCTGCGCCATTGTAAAAGCCTTAATTAATTCTATGTAATCTACTTAATTAAGCGCAATGGATCTTCGGTGCCTCTGCCGAACGAGAGCGAACGTGAAAAATGCAAACG
Source organism: Eciton burchellii (assembly GCA_020341155.1). NCBI lineage: Eukaryota > Metazoa > Arthropoda > Insecta > Hymenoptera > Formicidae > Eciton > Eciton burchellii. Next base: position 3,591,164 of record JAHMML010000003.1, on the reverse strand, counting down.
AAACTGTCCTTTTCTCGATGCTGCGCTACCCTTATCTCCTCTCTCTCTCTCTCTCTCTCTCTCTCTCTCTCTCTCTCTCTCTCTCTCTCTCTCTCTTTTGCCAGAGAAAGATTCGTATATCCAAGGAATATCAGGCTCTTGAGAGCTATCCCGATCAACGCGACATCTTTTATCCATGTATTGTATCATTTGTGTCTCTGAGATAGAAAGATTTCTTGTTTCATTAGGAATTTATAAATAATTTCTCTTTATCTTGGATAATATTGTAAAGCATTACGTCAAAGTTACCATCGCTCATTTTTTATTTTCATAGATATTTAATCAATGATATCTTTATTATTATGGATAATTAAACTTTTCCTCTTATTGAGATATAAGCGCGTAAAGTAGCTTTAACTTTCACCGAGTCGCGGCTTCTTGATATCACTGCTTTAAATCTAATAATCGAAATTATTTCCATAAGGCGAACTTGTAATGAGAAATGTTTGTTTTTGAGAAATGTTTGAGTTTGTTAGTTATCATATAATAAATATTTTTTATAATATGAAAAAGTATAAAAAGTATAATGTAAATATAAATTATATATATTATATTATATATATTTTGAAATATATAAAAAGATCAAATTTCACTGTCAATAATAAATAATAAAATGTTAACACATTTATATATTCGAATTCGATTAACTGCGCTTTGCATGCGCAATGTAGTGAAAATTATCAAAGTAAATTCCTTAAAAACATACGATTTCATTGATTGTCAATTATCAAATTTTATTATCATTTTTATTATTCCATTTGTCATTTTATTATATTAATAAAATGACATAATAATAATAATAATGATGATGATGATGATGACGATGATGATGATGATGATGATGATGATGATGATGATGATGATGATGATAAAATAATAACAATGATTATAATATGATAATATAATGTATAATATTGTAATGAAGATCTTGAATATTTAATTGGCCCACTCTTATACATTTATCGACCATACTTCACGTTTCACCAATATGCCGACAGAAGAACGTAACATACCTACTGGAGGTACATACAGCAATGTATTCTAGCTTTAACGATGAATGAATATGAAGACGTCATTTTATACTGTGAAGTGGACATTATTGCTTACTTTGACAAAGAAGCACATGGTATCAAACGTGCTTTCTTACTTTATTGCTATTATTGTGCGTTGGTGTTGTTATAATATTTTATCTTGTGACATTTTATTTTGTAGAAAATTTCATGAAATATCTTATCTAGAAAGACAAAATATTTGGAGTATACTAGATATTGGAACCGTAATGATGGCTAATAATGTGTTACATACAGAAAGAGAATTAGATTTAATTAACGCTGGTCGTGGTCTGTGGCTTGTTAAAGTACCCAAATTCATAGCCAATAGATGGGAGAGAACACCTGGTGGTGTAGACGCAGGCGAACTAAGAATTACCAAGTAAGTTTTTGATCTCACATTGATTTTTGAAAAGTTTGATGGAAACATAGTCAAAAGTTTATGTAAAAATGTAAAGCGTTGAGGATTGCACTATATGAATAAAAATCAAGATCCTGCTTCTACTATAGCAAGTAAAAATATTTCAACTATTTTATCTGTACAATCTATTATTGACTCCACGTAGTTTCATGATAATTCTATGCCAATTACTTTTTATTTATATAGATATGCTGGAAAAAAAGCAGAAGCATCTTTAATGTTATCAGAAGCTGTCCTAGCTTTGAAAGAGACCGATGAAAAAGAGATACCGAAAGAATATAAATTGGATGTTTCACCGGTTACCAGTCAAACACTTGGAGTATTCTCTCATATTGTTCGTAAGTATGATATAATTTCTAACTGACATATGTCCTTAATATGTCAAAAATGATTTAATCAAAGATGTTTAATTATTTTTATTACAGCACCTACAGGTTCAGATACCATTGTCTCCGAGTTGGACAAAATCTTTATGGAGGGAAGAATTGTTCAGAAGTTAGAATGCAGACCAGTAAAGAGTATGTATTACATGACAAAAATGGATTCTCTGTTCTAAACTTGTTGTTCTAAACGTGTATTATTCTCAGAAGATATTAAATTTCATTGTTGAATCTTTTTTTTACTTTTCAGTTGATGATTGTTATATGAAGCTGAAGATGGATAGCATCAGGAAAGCTTGTGCTCCAAGAAGACAGATTAAACGTTTAGATAAAGTTGTACGAAATTTCAAACCTGTGTCCGATCATAAACACAACGTAAGTATTATCTTTTAAAATTATTTGAAACAATTAAGTGATGTTTCTTTTATGCAATAATCTGTCACAATTTAATTGAACAGATTGAATACTCGGAAAAGAAGAAGGCAGAAGGAAAGAAAATGAGAGACGATAAGGATGCTGTACTGAATGTGCTCTTCGCAGCATTTGAGAAACATCAGTATTATAATATAAAAGATCTTGTAAAAATTACGAGGCAACCTATCGTAAGTATATAGAAATTTTGAACGCTTCATAAAATATAAGAAGTTACATATATGCAATCTAATTTATTCATTGTCATCGTATTATTGTCACAGGTTTATTTAAAAGAAATTCTCAATGAATTCTGTAACTATAATATAAAGAATCCTCATAGAAATATGTGGGAATTGAAACCGGAATATCGGTGTTATAAGGAAGAGGAAAAACTTGCGGAAAGTACTTCAAAGAAGGGTAATGAATCAGAAGATGATTGATTACAGTACATTATATTACAAGATAACTGGAAATGTTCCTGATTATATTTCTACAGGAATTAATGAAGTTGCTCACAAATAAAATGTAATGTTTGTCCTTACCTATCGCTCTTATGCAAAAATTCCTGCATAATATAAAGTATATGGATCTCCCTTTTTAAAGATGATCTCTATTATTGATGAAAGATTTGATCTTGTAGATTTGATCTGTATATAGATATCGAATGTTACTTCAATACATATTTATTACATCTTGTTAATTTTATGGAAATTTTCTGATTTTTGTATGTTCAAATATTTGAAGATGCTTATTTATATCTTCGTTAAGGATTTATGTAATTTCCAACAGGGAAAAAGAAAATTAAATAAGGAAAGGAAAATTAAATAATAGAGATCACATAAGTCTGCATATTTTTATTTGTGATGACATCTTTATCAAAACAAAATATATCTTTTTCTGTATATTCGTGTCATAATATATTATTCCAGCAAGATTAGTTGCAATTAATTTTGCATTGGGATCAAGATATCCAGTTTAGATTTGACAAATTTGCATTTATCGTTTAACGTAATGATCTTATACAGAAAGATGGATATTACGTGAGAATATATTTACATTTTTATGGACTAGCGTCAGTTGGTCATTCATTTTGTCAATACTGTTCTATCAAAATATTAATCGGTAATATATTTATTATCTTAATTTATCGCCATGATTGTGTACCGCTATGTTGTTCTAGTATTCAGAAAAATTATGCGATACTTATTTTGTAGAAAATTCCACGCATTGTAAAGAAAGTAAATATTTTTGTTGCATCAGAGAATCTGCGATGTCGCAGAAGCCATTATATTCATCAAATTTATTTGAAAAATAGATAGATTTGAATAATGGTTACTAGAACAGATCGATCTAGAGACGTTGCCGATAGAAAATGGGAAAGTCTCCGAAAGTGATAAACTGATTACGATAATCACGAATTATTGATAAATTGATAATGCGATAATACCGCCATTTTATCCTTTGAATTGATTTATGCCGTAACAACTTATTGATGAGATTAATATTGACTTGTAGATTATAATGCAATTTTTTTTATTGTTTACAGCAATAATTGATTCGTCACAGATTATTACATATTTATAGTAAAAAATATCTTACAATATATATCCTACAATTTTGAAAATAATTTTTTATCAAGACCATTTGATTTTCTGATATATCTTTGTTTCTAAACTTTCAAAGAAATTTAATACGCCGGACAAAAGAAAGCCGAAGAGAGATAGGAATTTTTGACAGGAAAATTATTTATTTGATTTATCGTACATTATTACATATTTATAACTTATCAGATAATTTTTTTAGTACTTATTATCATCAGTTAACTGAATTTAATTAAATTTGATAAATAACAAATGTCATAATCTTATATTTATTGTCGATCAATGCTGATCGGAATTCATTGAATTTATGCTTAAGGGTAGAAACTCGAATGTGGAATCGGTAGAAAAGAATACCTTCCGGTTTAGCGCCGAATTTAATTGCTTATAATGTAATACAAGCAAATCTTGTTTGCACGACGAAGACTCTTCTACGAGATTCTCGTTAGAACTAGTGATTGAACAAAGGAATACGAATCCGAAAGCAAAAACCGTTGAAGACCGAAACAAATACAGACAACTGATCGCTGGCATTAATATTGGCCAAACGATGTCATCGTTTGCGAGATAATGAGCTGGGAAATCTCTTTCAACTCCGAGCTACTCAGTCCATCCGAGCCTGGGAAACATCCCGCGACATTGCGATGATCGATTATAGTCCTGGTCGATTACGATCCCTCGCAACATATTTATATTCGATATTTATATTTTATATCTATATTTCATATTTTTTATTCTACTTTACTATTAAGTATTGCCGTTTCTTGTTATTTATTCTATTCCATTTATGCTGTACTCTCGTCTTTTCTTTCCTGGTCGTGGCGTACAGCGCTCTGAAAATTCACAAACAGAAATATATCAGAGAAACAGACTTTCTTAAAGTCTTCTAAAAAATAACTTACAACAACGCATTATCTCTGTAATGCAGACAGAGCACCAAAAAGTTATCAGATAAATCATTATAACGAACTTAATAATAAATACGAAATGTTTACTATTTTTATTTCCCTTCTGCGTTTTTGCGTATTAAGCTGGCCAGTATAGATAACCCCTGAAAAAAAAAGAAAACAATGAAAAGATAATAGAAAGACCCATTAGAATAATAACATACGAAGATTAGACCAATATTAGATTTTTTATTCGTAGAAAACAATAGTAAATTGTATTGTTTTATATGTAAATAAAATCGTATTATGTTATAATTGCATTATATTATAAGGTCGTACTATAAAAACAGAAATCAAATACACACGTATAATCGTGTTTTATACAGATCTTTCCAATAAAGCCAGCTTACAATGAAATTGGTTATCGTAGCGTCATTATTTTTATCTAATGCGTATATGTTCATTTACTTTGTCCATCTGTTCGAGCGAAGCGTAACTGTAGCTGAGCCTTATATAATTATCAGGATAATTCGTATAATTGAAAGTACTCCCAGGAAGAACGAAGATGCCGACAGGCGCGCATTTCTGCATCACTAAATCCGTTACATCCTCGAAATTCTGTACTTTCAGCCAACAGAACATGCCACCCTGCGGTACGTTCCATTCTACCAAACCTTAAAGTAGAAATTTCGTGTGAACATCTTGAAATTACTTTTAGGATCCAATATCAATAGGAAATCCGATGTAACTTAACGTCATAGAGCATGCTGGAACTACAATTGCTGCAGATGTTTAGGGAAATTCTTGAAGTTAATATTTTCCACGATAGAATCGACATATCGACCAATTTTCTATCTCCATTACAATAATTTAAACTACTAATTTTTATTAAATTAAGTTTCAGAAAAGGAAATAAATAAATTATAATTAATTGATCAATTTCACGTATTTCAAAGCTCGCGTTAATAAAACTTTGATTGGAAATATGATAATAAACATAAATATTGTAAATTACACATATTATTATTATTAAAAATGAAATTTGTAAATCGATCAGGAAAGTTAAAAAATATACTTTCCATCCTTGTAAGAAGTAAATGAGTGAACTTGTTTTCTACCAAGATTGACTGATCTTCAGAAAAACTCGGATCAATTGTCAACAAGAAGAAAGTTATTGGGATTATTTTGTAAAGTACCTGTCAAATGTTTCTCGATCATGTCTAGCATTATGTCACGTCGTTCTCGATAAAACTTTTGAACATCCTTGAAATGTTCCGCGAGTTTTTCCCATCCCCAAACTTCCAATAATTTGTAAAGCAGCATCTGCAAAAAATTATTGGACATAAATTACAGACGTAATCATATAATCATATTTCTAGTAAAAGAATTTTAACTTGCAAGCTAGATATCATAACATTATTACAACGATAAAATAAATCTTGAATTAAAAGATTAGCAATTAAAGTTAATTAATGGATTATTATTATAAAAGAAAAGCAAAGTTTGTCCAAGTTGTTTGTTGGAATTCTACGAATTTTTTCCGAGCTTAAATTTCCTGCAACTTGTACCTCTTCATCATCTGTGTTATTATCAATCTGTGTTATTATAAATCATTCAGATAATATTCGGATTAAAGGAGCGCGATTAAAGAGCAAAATTTTACTTGAGACAGAGCCGACGCGTGAAGAACGGAATTGCTCATGTGAATCTCCAGTACGGATACAATTTTCTTGCCAGCCGTGACAGCACCGAGGCGTAATCCAGAACTGATGATTTTGCTGAACGAGTCCAGTCTGATTACGCGACCGTCAGTGTCCAGGGAAAGAAATGACGTAGGCTGCTTGTCCAAGAAGTATATGTGATAGTAAGGATCGTCCTCGACGATCAGGAAGTCGTATATTTGCGCCAATTTGTACACTTGCCTTCGTCGGGTCTCCGACAAGACGGTGCCCGTAGGATTTGCTCCCGTTGGATTAACGTAGAGTAACTGAAATATTCAACGAGCTCCAACTATCTTTTCGATGAATGAGCGCGGTGTTAAAGCAGCTACGATGATAAAGAAGCGAAGCAGAGTAATATTGTCGACCAAACAAATTAATCTAGAGATTTTTGATGGATACTTTAGGAACTATTATTCGATTGTCCATCAGTTCGTCCATAATTCGGCGTAAAATTACGCCTTTCGCCGAATTCTTCTCGCCGAATCAATAATGGAACAAACATATCGTTTTCTCAACGAAGATATCGAAGCTTAGAAGATATAAACTAGCTTTTAATGTTAATATATTCTGATCAAAAACAGAGGGGAACTTGTCGCAAATTTCTCCGAAGAATATTTAATACAGTGCCACAGATCTTTTTTCTTACTTTTGGCATCGGCTTGCCATTCTTACGCCTCTGCTCACATTTCTCGGTGATCTCTTCGGGAATTATCCCGTCGGCATCTTGATTGATTTGAAGAACTTCTGGCAATAATGGTCGTAACTGTGAATGAAAGAAGATATTATGTTATTAAAGAAGATATAGGAGAAATATGTTGTTTTGCAAGATAATCTGCGAAAGAAAGATTAGAATGATTTTATCATTTATCATTTAAATAAGCAAAAATTACACTTATTTTTGTGTTTTTTTGATATCGATAAATTCACATCATTATTCCGTATATAGAAATATTAAAATGAAATCGTCGAAAAACAAATATTTCATACATTTTGCGACACAAGATATCAATATTAAAAATTATATTTTTAAATGACTAACCGCGCCGATTATTCCGCTGTATGTCGGAACTTGGACCATGACTGTATCATTCGGATTAATCAACATCTCAAAAATTTTATTGCAACCGTCCATGGAGCCGCACGTAAATATAATATCCCAATCATTGTACTTTGGTTTGTGCCACATAGTTTGGAATTCCTTCCATTTTCTCAGTAACGGCTCATAACTTTGATAAAAAAATAATAAAATGTATATGGATATATATATATATATGTATATGTATGTCATATATGCATGTTATATATTTATTAATAAATTAGATAAAGTAATATTGAAATTTGTTACGTAACTCTCTTCGCAAGTTATTATTTAATACGAAATTCTTAAAATAGAACTAAATGTTACGTCAATTTTAATTTCCTATAAAAATTTCGTGTGTATATAAATTTGTTGCGTATAACATTATATATACATAAAAAAGTATGAATGATAATGAAAACATTATTTTATATAATTTTTCATATGCAAGAAATAATTTCAATTTCTTAGAGTGCATTTTAAGAATTTATATTTATGTGCATTTCAAGAATTTATATTTATGAATTAATTATTTGCCGGTCTGTTGATATGCTTTACCCTTGTGTAGGTAGATACTGCAACGCTGTACTTAGTTCATGCTCGTTAAGTGTTAAAGAAATATCGTGTTTGAACGTTATGGAAATATCTTTCACGGGAAATGTAGCAACATTTGGCATACCACCAGCCAGAAATATTCCATTAGGCATCTTCGTGTAAAGATTGACTGCATTAAAATTTCAAACTTAATTTTAAAATTTAAAATATAAGCAGTGTTATTAGATTAATTAAGAAATCAGTATTATTGATACATCATCGTATTTAAATGACGTGATACATGATGAAAAATAAATACTAAGAATCGAACGTTTTGATTCTATTAGACTTTCATCATAATCACCATTATCTCTTTGAGTTATCAGTTATCATCATTTCATCACTTTTGTCGCTCATTAAAGGAGATGAAACAAAATAGGATCGAAGTGTTTGATATCTTCATATTTTATCTTAATATTCGCGATACATCGTACATTAAAAGTCATGTCATTCAAGACTTGAATCTGCCAATTCATTTTTAAATTGTAAACAGAGCTTTATATGAATATTTAATAATGAATATGGAAATTGTTTATTAACAGAAAATTGTTTTTAGTCAGATATATACTACAAATTTAATTAAGTATTAAATAGAATCATGTTTATCAATCTATCTCATTCTCGAGCGTATATTTTGATAATGAAATAAAATAAGAAATTAAAATTGATTTAAAATTGAAAGAAGTATCTATCTCTTATAACAGAAAAATGTTGTTGAGTCTGAGAAATAGATATGTGCGAGAAATTGCCTTGTTCAATATTAAATTATAAGGAAATAAAACGAATATTGAAAAATTTCAAATTAAGGAGCTGATTTAATATAATGAGTAACGCTCTCACCTTGAACGCGTTCTATTTTATATTCGTCGACGACAAAAGCGATTACAAATGACGAATATTTTTTGGTTAATACTGGTTATGAAAAACGTTCACAGTGCGAAACGATTTTTAGCAATTATTGTTAGCAAATGTTGAATTCCGATAATCGTTTATGATTCGCGTCACTCCAAAACTGTCGATCGCGCAAATATCTACATTAATAATCTTTATCGGCTCAATGAAGCCAACAATTTCAATGAGTTTCAGGCAAAGAAATAATCATTCATGCAAAAATAAATGAAAGCCATATTAAACTTTTAGCTAAAATTAAAATATAATTTTTTATAATGAGTGCTTAGAGATTCGACATGAATGTTTCATGAAAAACACTTTATCCTATTAATGGTGATATTTACGTGATAGTATTTACGTAGTATTTACGTAGTATTGCGATAAGCATTGAGATTAATGATATGAGATAAAACTAATGATAATGACTTTGATAAGAAACAGCCAATGACAATAAAATTAAAATCAGTATTATGAAAAAATATCTTATATTATATAATATTTTATTTAATCATTTCTAAGATTTTATTAAATTATATATATTTATTTTTTCGATAGTAATTCTAATAATTGAATAATCTGCGAATTATCCAATTAATAAATATCTTTCTTACATGGAAAATCAGTTGTATCGTTGCTTATTGAATGACACTTTACGTGTATCATTATTATTTCATAAAAAATTATCTCCCAATTTAATTACAACGCAGTTCAATCAATTATAACAAATAATTGATACAAATTAATAAGCGTAATTAAGTCAAATAATTTCTTAAACTACATTTTCGCATCGAATTGAAAGAGAAATCATTAAAGGCCGCGTTAGCTAATCATTTTACACAAATGAGGAGACATAAATATGTTTTAAAATATAAGTGTCTTGACAACTTACCTATTTCCCTAATTAGATTGCCTTTTCTGCAGGCAACGACCTTAGCGAAAAACTTGGTGTAATCCATTATGCTTTTGCTTTATGCAGCAACTCGCGAGTGCATCGACTCTCTCGAGATACGATTTGGATCGATACTGCTGTGGAATTGATAATCGTTAGCGCGTCGCGACCGACTGTTTCTCAGTATTAAGTCTCACAGCGAGACTCTATTTACAACGAGGAAAGATGGGGAGACGCTCTTCGTTTTATCAAGGCTAAATTCAAACTAAATGAACGTGGATAAGTGTGCGCAAAAACACATGCGAAAATTAAAAGAAAAATGACACGCTCGGTTTTCTTGTGACGATAATAACGAGGGTCGAAAAACCGATATACATTATCTTGCATTTTTTTTATCCGCGTTTCCATATATACTGTCCCATATGCATATCTATCTATATATATATATATATATTCGTTATCGGATAATTGTGCCATTGTGACGAGACGCACAGCCGAAGCCTAGAGTAAAAGTATGACGATTCTCTTCGGTTGAAAGATTATCGAACAAAAACAAGCAGTGACGTTATCGATCGTACGAATACTATTAAGAGATTCGTCACATCATATCAATAACACTAACTGTATATATTAGCTGTCATATCCCAGTTAGTCGGCATCTGTCATCTTCGTTAAATATTTAGCCCTGCTGTTGCGATACGCAATTGATTGTAGATTGAATAGTTTCGAATAATAATCATAGACGTTAATATTAATAATATTAATGTCGGAGAGTAGAAATGGGAATGGAAATGTATTCAGAAATATATACGTTAAATAGAAGTTACACTGGTACGTGTAAAGCACGGCTTTAAAACTGACAACAATCAAAATAACGGGATATAATAATAGTATTGCAACATGAAAACATGATAATTACAAAAGTAATTGCAAGAGTAAATACTCATCAAGATAAATTTATTACCTGAGATATCTCATATATCCTCTTATCTATCTTATATCTTACAATTCATATCAAGCATGATTAGAAGTCTAAGAATATGCTTACTTCTTTCTCGTCGTTTGTTTTTAAAAAGTGTCGACGGGATGCGATTAAAAAAGGACAGTAGAAAAATTTTGAAATATACTCGTAACATTTATTCCAATTTATTAACATCTTGTACGTGTATATACCCGTGTCTATATGTATATATGTGTATGCGCGTGTTTCGGTGTGTCTGTTTATCTGTAATCGCTATAGACTGTAATCGTGTACGTGGCTGTGTACGTCACCGTTTCCATCGCCTTTTGCTCTTTTTTTCCCCCTTTAACGCTTCCCCCTTTAACGGATAACATTTTATGGATAACTTATTGTATTATGCCGCCCGATAAACGCTCCATTCGATATCGATCGACCGATCACGAACGCGCGCACGCGCGCGCTCGCGCGCGCGCGTACACGCGACCGATCAGCGCAGTCGGGGATGAGTTTTTCGATCGATCTCGAGTAAAAAAAGAGCCATCGACGTCGAACAGAACGTATTCGGTATTCGGGTCTCGTTCCGACGACCGACAGAACTGGGGACTGCGCTCGTGCTTGTACTAATGTTGTTTCTAGGGCACAAATTCGCCCACGTATTGATTCCATCGGTCTCCCTAATTGGTTTTTGTATCTCGCTTCGATCGACTGACGCTCGACTTGTTAACAGACGGAACGAGCATTTCGATGGAAGAACAGAGAGACGTCAAAATTCGCGTTTCTGACGACAATCAACGAAGAAACCTTGACAGAGCTAGGCCCGACAATACCGCGGAACATGAAGACGAAAGCGATCGTATGTTACCCGATTTGATCGTAGTGTTAATACGACGGTTTTGTTGATTCTCGTGATCTTCGATTGATTGACTGCGCGATTGCCTCGCGCGATTTCCTTCGCTTAAAGTAAGACATGATTGTTCTCACGCACTGCGTATCGATTAGGTACCCCGGCAATGAAGTGCTCTATATCCTAGAAATTAACATTATGGCAGTTAACACATTACACATTGATTGCTTTAGCAACGCCATTCTCTTTCATATTCATTTCTCTCCGTTTCGTATTCTCGATTAACCTCGATCACCCTTTGACACTGATACGCGGCGCTAATTCTAAGAGTTCTTTTTGGGAAAATATATTTTGTAGATATACACTACGATTTATTGAATCGATTATTAGATATTTCCAAGCGAAAGCCGGAGAGTTTAGTCTCTAAACGTTTCCTACTCCCTATGTCATCGGTGTTTCTATGTTTATCGGGACGCGCTTCTTACGTTCAAGCGTTTCTTTTACGAAAATATAGGCCTGCAGTCATGTTGAAGTAAATTGAAGTGCACGCAAGCAAGTACTGAAACAGAATTCGCGATCGGACGTTGCACTCTCTAATATCTCCAGATAGCTTCGGAAAAATCACATCGCTTGCATCGTCCATGCAATTTCTCGATGCAACCATTCGTCTGCTTTCCTCCGGAAAAGTATTACCCAGCTTCTCGATTAGAATGTTTCCTCCATTTTTCATCTTCTCCCATTTCTTATCTCTCGCTTTTCATTTTCGACGCTACTCGACGCTGGCAAGCCGTGCGCAGCAAATTCTTCAAATGACTGACACATCGGCGCGTGCATCGCACGCACAATTATCCCAAGCACTTTGCAAATGCATTACCGCATAAATGGAAAACGTGTGAGGTTTCATTACGCTTACGATCAATGCTCGCGCGAGTTCCCGAAGACGGAAACGCGCGTGGGAATATCGATCGCGTCGCGAGCAGGGAAAACATTTCACCGCGTGTCAATTCCCGAAGCTGTCTCCGCGGGTACCGAATCGCGGCATCGTCGAATGCACACACTGTCGTCCCGGTCGTGTCGGTCGGCGGAAGTGTCTCTGTACCGTCTTCGAGGCCGTTTTCTTGCCGGTACACTCGCCACATCATTCCCCTCCGCGTTCGCCGCGCCGGAAGCCCCGCGCGTTCTCGCAATTGCGGAGCCCGCGATTACGTAATTATTTACAAAACGGAACTTTCGAGCGACCGCGTTCGGTTCGCCGCGGGCTAATTATCGAGCCGTCGCCGTTGCCTTCCACGCCCCGCGGTTTACGCAATTAACGGCTATTCGCGTAACGCTTGCGTCCTTTCAGCCACCAACAAGCCGCCGACACGCACGGGCTCTCTCGCACATCACCGAATATTAGAGCCGCGCCGCTCCCTGCGCCCCCTCCCCCTCCCCCGCTCATTTTTCGGAGCCTGGAGCAGAGGCGATCCGGAACTCGCCCGCTCGCAAACGGTGCACGTTTCGAAACCGCACGTTTGCTGAAGCTGACGGCGCTGAAGCGGCGCGTGCAATTCCCCTCGATTAATTTCCGATTAGTTGAAATCCAATTAACAAATCCGCCATGCAATGGGGTAATCGGCGTCTTGACCGACGCGTTTCGTTTCGAGCTCCGTTGGCGACTTGGCGTTCAACTCGCGCGAAAGCGTGTCCTCGGCACGCGGCGAGCTTTCAGTTGCTCTTTACGTAAAAAATGCAATCATCTTCCTCGACGGATAACAAGTGCCGAGCTTGCCACTTTGTAAATGACCCGATCGCGATCGGGGTGACAAACATGCGCTCCCGCCGTTGTGCACCTGCTTGGAAGTACAATAGAATAAGCGCCCAACATAATCAGACGCGAGTCGCGATCTTTGGGGGATTTCTCGCAAATGAGATCTCGGAATGAGACGTTTCGAGTCGAGTCCTCACTCTGAGTGAGTCGCCAGCAAACGAACACGCATCCGATTAAGTCCAAACATAATCGCTTCGATAGGTCTGTAATGTATAAAAAAGATTTGACGTTATCAAGCGCGTGTGCGGAGTAGGGATGACGAAATCGCGATTCAGATTCCTCGTGTTCGCATACAGACTCACGTGGCTCGCTTAAATGGTATAAACTTTTCTATCTGAATAAACGCAGGTAGAAGAAAGGATCTATTTGTCTCGGAGAAAATATATCGCGACAGTTTCGTATATCTGTCCGTCAATCATTCGAAATTAATACATTTCGAGTATTAAGTTCGCACGTATCGCACGTAGTTGTTAGAAATCAGTATTCAATTTCTTCTTGAAATTTCTTCCCGTTAACTCGAACGCTTTCCGCGAAGCAATAGGGAGAACGTCGTACAAAGTCACGTTGAAAATATATCTCGCAGAGGAAGAAACGTTCGAGCGAAGAAACTCTTGCCAACTTATTTAAATATTTATTTGGCACGATGGATATAATTCGGTCACGAGTGAATGTAATAAAAGAGGAAGAAGAGGGACACGAAGACGCCTGATGAGGAGAGAAGTCGTTGTTGATTGATATTATGCAGTGATGAGATCGTAAGAGCAAAAAAAAGCATTCTTTCTTCCTGAGGTGGGCCTGTCTTAAAACGTGAATTAATCATCGAGGCTCAAAGCGCAATGACTTTAACCTCTCGAGGGAACATAATCTTCTGATCTTGATAACAAGCGTTTTCGTCGATGTCAATCAAGTGGGCAGAGAATGCGATGTTTTGAAATGAGTAACTCGAGGATCAAGAGAAGATCGAGTGTTTAGTGAATCTAGGCGCGAGTCTAGTAAACAGTCCCTTACTCTTAAACTATCTAGAAGAGAGTGTCGAAGAGTAGAAAAATTATAAAAGTACGAAGGTCTATAATCGTTAACATGAGAGAGATTCGGTGCGACCGGTCCGTCTTTTTCTCGACTCTTTTTTCTCATATTTAACGATAGAAAATGTTCGACGATGCTAGTTATCTCTCGATAAGACGCTAGTTATCTCTCGATAATAATGCAGGTCATCCTTGGCCAAGAATGACTGGTTATAATATAATCGCCAATGTTGCATCATAAATGAACTTCCGTTCGCAAATTCGAAACTTCACACATCGTTGAGATTTAAATGCAACAGTAAATGCAACGAAAAATTCAATAGCGATTTCTGTACATCATGCATGAACAAAACACGGTACTTTTGCTCGAATTTCATAGAAATGTCTCGAAAGCATTATCTCTTTTGGGATATAAGTAACAATACATTTTAGAAATTCATGTGGAATTTTTCTCTCTTGTTTCCTTCTCTCATCATTTCCCATTTTTCTTTTCCTTTCCGCGTATCGTTTCGTAATTCTCGATGCTCTATGTTGGCTAGAGACACAAAGGAAAGACGCTTCCATATTAATACACTCGATAAAAAATAGCTTGAGACTTTGACACTTTTCAATAGCCTTCCTCTAATAAATTTACAAATATAATTGAAAATAGAATATCTTTCCCGCAAGAAAACGTTTACAAGCATTCCTTCTCGATCTTGACAAGTTCTCGCTAAAGCTTAGAAATCGAAACGGAGCTTCCAGTAATTAACACACTGTCATGTCGATTGATTCTAACTTTGACGTTATCCGGAAAATGAATAATATTATAGAAACAGTGCTTTGCGGAATCGAGAATAATGCGCAGTCTAAATTATTGACGGAAAGATCTTAAAAAATTATGTTTCTTTTTATTATCCTTCCAAAGTCGTAATTTTGTCGAGTCTTCAAACTCGACTAAGCTACACTCCTTAGCCTGCTTTGCGATGTTCTCGAAGCTTATTAAGATCGAAGAGAATCACTTGCAAGCTCTTCCTCGCCGGGAGCTATCGCCGTCTCGCAAATGATGTAGCGAAATGAGAAACTGATCGGGGATGGCGAAGAGAAGCCAACGGAGGAACGTGGCCGGATGAAAACGAAGCGAAGAAGCGTGAGAATCCGAGGGAACCGAACCGGGACAAGAGAGATAGAAAAAGGAAAGGCGCGAGTTTCGCTTCAAGCACGGTTTCAGATTCCTGGCGGCATCGCGCGGAAACGCTCCTGAGACAGAGCCGGGGATGAGGGATGAGGGGGGAAAGACGAGTGGAGAGCGGTATCGATGAGAGAGGAGAGGCGAAGAGAATGTATATTCCTCTAAACGACGATGGAACAAGTGCAGCAGAAAGGCACCGAGAGAAGGTTTCTTCACGAACGTCGCTCGTACGGTTGTACGTTAGACGCTAAGATCAATCGACACGAACTCGTGTACAGTCTCTAAAAAGTCTCTCGCGCACGCGCGCACACTCTCGCGCCCGAAAAATCTACATATACACATGCATATGTCGCCTGTACCGTCTGGCCTAAAGTCGCGCTAAACTACTCAGCACGCATTCACGCATGCACGCGTATACACCCGCACATATCTTTTTATACGTATATATGTATACATATACATATACATATACATACACATACATATATATATATATATATATATATATATAGAGAGAGAGAGAGAGAGAGAGAGAGAGAGATTTATATATCATCCTCGGTTCTTCCTGAATCTTATACTTCGACTAGACACTGTTTGATTGTTACATTTGGCAATTCGGCAGCGCTCGCGAGTTTTCAAGCTCCTTGTCCTCGCGCGACTCGGGAGCGACGTGCTGCACGCCGACAGTTTTGTTCCTCGATGCTACTACCGGCATCGGATGAGAGAAACATAAAAACGGGAGGAATGCGTCTTTATCTTCGCTCCTTGGACATCCGAGGATTATCTTTACGGTTCGGCTTTACTTCAGCCTTCCGTTTTCTTCCAATTGGCGGTTAGCGCGAAATCGCTCGCCCTGAATCGCGCGTCCGCGCGCGGCTTCCTCGCGCAAAGCTCTTCGGAGCTCTTTGGGATTTTCCTTAGGATTTCCGCGCGATCCAAGCGCGGATCCAAGCGTTTTGAATTGATTGTACTTCCTGATTGCTCTCGGCGAGGAGAAATCGATATCTGAAGGACCGAAGCGCGTTCTAACGGACACATCGCGGATGCGGAACGAGTTCATCAGCGTGTCGGCGTACAGCAGGCGCACCTTCTCCGCGATAGTATAATTCTGTTCTATTCTTCTACACACAGCTGTGTCCTAAAACTCCCCGCCACCCTGTCCGCCACCCCATTGCGACTGTGCTCTCTCGCATTGTCATAATTCTCAGTGAGAGATGCCGGCCTGTACACGTTGCGCGTAACAATGATTCAATAAGACACACGATGTTCAATTAGACAGACTTTGCCCTATTTATCACGGAACTTTTACCGGATCCATGTATGTCTCTAAAAGTTTTAACATCTATCTCTCCCTCCCTCTCCCTCTATGTTTCTCTATCTCCGGAAAACTAATGTGATCTCTTAGGTCCGCAAAGACCTTGTTTTCGTCTAATGATGAGTAACGGATAACCGCGCATAAATTAATAAACAGCGAGACGGTGATCGTGTACTGTCGCACGTCCTGTCGCAGCTTGTTGAATTCGCACCCTCTCTCTCGCGGTGGCGGCGCGGGGGGGCGGATAAGGGGGGCGCGCGCGCGAGTTTTGGGAGGCAGCCAACGGCAATATAAAGTCTCCTCTTCGCAGGACGCGGGACGAGTCCCGCTTTCCTCCCCTGTCAATCGGCGGGAGGGAGGTTTCGCTTTTTTCGGCGTTTTAACGCAGCGCGTCTCCCGCGACACATTATTATGTATATTATTATATATATATATATATATATATATATATATGTACACCTATCTAAGAGTAACAGCCGCAACATCGCGTGCCGCCTTACTTTACGTTATCTCTCTCGTCCTATCTTAATTCTCAGACATAATAATTTCTCGGCCCTCTCGTCTACTATACAAACTCTTCTCTGCTAGAACAAGGGTAGTTTAGGTAGTCGCCCTGCGCTCGCCTCGCTCTCACACGCAAACGCGTGTTTATTGTGTTTTTCTGCTTTTCTTTTCTTTTCTTTTTTTTTTCCTTTTTCTTTTTCTATTCAAATTTGCCGCCGCGTATCGTCTCCCCCTTCCCCGGGAGGGCTCGTCGGCAATGAGGTTAGCCCCCACGGGGAAGTCTCCGGATGTGGAAGGAGACAGAGGGAAAAAGAGAGAAAGAGAGAGAGAGAAAGCGGCGTGCCACTCGTCCCGGTTAAATTGCCACACTTCTTGCCGAAAATAGATGACGACATAAATTATTGTTATTCCGGTCAGAGATTACATGTCACGTGTCTGAGTCTCTCTCTCTCTCTTCCTCTTCTCTCATTCTTCGCATCGACGCCGTCAATGTTTCGATAAGCTCGTCTTTCCACATCCAGAGCGAGAGCTTCTCGTCAGCTAACCTCACTGAATTGGCGGACGACGAAAGGGATCAATTTCCCTTCCGTCTCGCGTTTTTAGTAACAATTAATTTCACAGGAACGATCTGGCCTTTCCTTCCTGCTCCCTCCCTCCCCCGTCCCCTCCTCGCTAGTTTCCCTCGAGTCTCCTTCTCGAGTTTTCTTCTCTCTTTCTCTTCAGCTTGATAAATGATACTGATTTTACGGGGATGGGGGAGGGAGGAGGGGGTGAGTATCCAAAGCGACATCCGCTCTCGCGGGGTATCCCGCGGATCGGGTATTGCGGTGAAAAAAAAAAAAAAATCCTCGCCGAAACAGCTTCGCGAGACGGCGCAGCAGGTGGCGAAGCAGCGGGGATTCCCGCTCGGCGGGAAGTTCGGCGACCCTGACTCGCCGCGCCGTAATCGTCGTTTCCGGTGCCCCTCCAACGGGCACGGCATTTATCTATCGTACGCAAGAGGGTTATAGACACGTACACGTACACCCAAAACCTTACAGAGTTTACAGGATTACACGAATAGAAATACGATTTGTTTCCTCGCATCTAACGGAAACGTCGGATCGACGGCGAATCCAGCGATTCGCCCCGTCCGGGAAAACGACGGGGCGGAGAACCGGTTCGGCGGCCACCCGAACGAGAATGCTGCTTTCCTCGCGTCTCTCGTTCCGTTCTCCCTTCTCCATCCTTTCTTTCGCTTTTTCGTTCCCACTGGCCCACATCTCTCTCCATTGACAATCACGCGTTATATCGATACGGCCTCGAGCAATTGCGCGCGTATTATCGTTTCCGCGGGAAAGCATCACAATCAACGAGCTTGATTATCGTCGCGCTTGTATAAAAATAATTCCCTATTTTCGCCGCGACGATCGACCTGCCACCGCCTTCTCTCCCTTTCCTTCGCCACTCTCCCCCTCCTGAGTCGGCGAAGCCTCGCGGTTTCACCCTGCTCGATCGAGACGAGCTCCTTCGTTCGTCCCACGAATTTTCCTCCTTTTGTGCGATATATAGATTAGCCTGCGTCCCATCCCGGATTTCTCGATCGCTCGCGAGAGTCTCGCGAGATATCTCGAGATCGGCATCGCCGATGTCCGATGCGTTTGCCTGCCTTCGTTGCGTGCGAGTCGCGAGACGTCGTGGACGCTCCACGCCGCGTGCACGGAACGAAACGGTATGCTTGACTGACAACGGAAAACAACGGAAACAGCCGATCCCGCCTCCCGAACTGCACCGCACGGGAAGCTCGCGATCGTGCTCGCGTTCCGGGGCGCGCAGCGCGGAATAAAGCCGAATGCATCGCTCGCCGCCGAGCAGAGCGGAGCGGAGACCGCTCGGCGACGGCGGTGGAAATAGACGTGGAACGGATGCGCCAGATGAGACCTCGAACGTAGATCGCGCTCGGCGAGACGTCGACGGGGTCAGATGGATTCCTTGACCTGGCAGATGTAATCCGAGCTGGGTCCCGCGTGCTCGTACCACCGAGTGCACCGCGCGAAATCGACGCTTGCGAGATGCTTCTAGACTCGCCTTAAGACGGGTTTGCTCCGGTTCCGCGACGGAAGTCGCCTCCGTAATATCGGCAATCTCCGATATTTCTCCGGCGAAAATGCTCTTCCTGCCCCGTTCCTCCCCCCTGCGTCTCCCCCTCACGTCTCACGTTTCTCCGCTCGGTTTCTGCCTTCCGTATCTATCCCCCATCCCACCCCGACCCTTCGACGATTACGCGATTAATCCTTGCTCCTTGTGCGCATCATTCTCGTTTCGCCAAGGACATCCGGTGACCTCGATCGTTAGTTTCTTTTTCTTTTCTTTCTCCTTTTTTCTTTTCTTTTAAATTTCGCTATGTCGAAATTCCCGGCTTCCTCCTCGTGTTTCGATGATATTTGTTTCTCAATGATTCTTGATACGGTGATTGTCTTGATTGTCGTATCCGCGGATTACAGCCCCGTGGTCTGGCCAATTGAACGGACGAACGAGTGAATCCAATCGCGAGGTGCGCCCCGATGACGATGAGATCCAAGGGGATTACTTTCCCCTTGCCGCAGACGCGGCAAGGCGATGACGACGACGAGGACGAAGCACTGAGACTCGAGTCTTCGGGCAAATGATTTCCTCGGGCATATTGACATTCTGGAGCTGGCTGTTCGGTGCCTCGGTAAAAATAGGTCGAAGGTCGTGCTCGCGGTACGGGAAACGCGTCCTAGAAGAGCGTTTCTTGAGACCAGATTGACGGGATTGATGGCAATGGCGTTGGCGGTGGTCTGTGCCTCAGCTCGATCGGCGGTGAACACGGTGGAGATCCCACGCTACTCTGACTGCTACTGGTCGTCGTTGAGGTTGGCTGCGACCTGTTACCAAAAGCGTATTAATCGATGGGAAAGAAAATGTTTTCCGTGGATACAAAGTTGTTTCCCTTTCTCTTCCTTCCCAAAAGCGAACGGAAATATTGACACTGCTTCTAATACATGGCAGAAGGCAATCGTGTAAAGTGATCGCCGATAAACGCCAACAAATGAGAGAACAAATTATTTAATTGACGAAATGAGTCCTTTTTCTTCATTCCGAATACGATGAAGAAAAAGGACTCTGAATACTGTCCGATGCAACGCGGATTGCGGAATTTTTGCGGTTACAAGAAACCGTTTCATCGTTCATATGAGAATCCATGGCGACCATCTACCTGGAGGTTTCGACGGCGGCACTGATGGTCAAGCATTCTTGGCAGGGTTTGCTACCGGCCCGTCGCCTGGGCACGCAACCAGCACATCCATCCCACTTCTCGAGGGTCCGTTTCTTCCTAGAAGGCACCCGCAGGAACCGCCGACAGCTCGGCCCAGGCGCGTCCGAGTCCGTGGAGAAGCCCGAGACCTCGTCCTCCGTGTCGACGCATTGCTCCTCCTCGTCCTCGTTCTTCAGGAACACCGAGTCGGAGCCGAGGGACTTGGAATCCGGATCGGGAGGATCCACGCTGCCCATCGACGCCAATGGCGCTCTTCTGCCCGACGACGCCGCCATAAGATTGCCAACCGCACCGACGTAGAGCCCGGCTTCGCTACCGCATGGCGATAAATCCGGAGTTGGCTGTATTACCTGAATATAAGGGAAATTTTTAATAGCAAATTATTCTGCTCTGGTGCTGCTAATAATGCTAGCCAGCAGCCAAATATATCGATCAAGATGTCGATAATAGAATTTCGATAATAAATGATAATCCTAGAGCAAGGCGGGAAATGAATTGCAGAGTATTACTGGCAGAGTATCGATAGCTATACGTTTTTAGAGGCGAGCAGGATGCAGTCCCGACAAGAGTCAAGTTTCAGGTTCAAGCAACTGGTCCACGAGAAGAGTTTCGGCCGCGAATACTCCGACTCACCTGGATATCGATAGGGTAATATAAATCCCATGGCTCATCGTAGGCGGCGTGACGCGGGAAGGATGGAGGAGGCGGAAGGCACGGCATCACCATGGCTGAACCCCTTCGTTCCAGATAACTACTTCCGGTACTACTACACGTAACCGAGCTACATCTTCTGTGATCAACGGGGGGAGCCAGCCTCGGTTGCCTGATTGGTGGTGCCAACAGGGCGTCGTATCCACCTCCGACCGAAGCGAAACGAGGTGCCACCATGGGTGAACGAGACTGGTTCATCTGATGCAAATAGAGAGTTCCTTTAACGATATAGGATACCAATCTCTCTGTGTGTCGCGTCAGAGCACGAAAGTTCTTGCAAGGCATGAATTAGATGCAATCTCGTTAAAAGCATCAAAGAGCATTCTGCGAAATATAAAATGCATTGATTCGATCAGACCAAGGATTTGCCCGGTTTCTGTGAAAATGCAGAAACGACGTTGCGATATTTGAATTACTGCTGCTCGGATTAGTGCCGTTTGAACTGGATCCAAGTAATAAAGATGTTTTAAGAGCATCTTCATCATTGTAAAGTTAGCCCCACTTCCAGAACTTGGACAGTAATCGATAATATCCTGGCCGATCGGCTTGCGATATTTAGCCTGCTGTCCTACCTCGACGCACAACGACCTCCTTGGACCACGACCCGGCCTGGGTGGTAACCTGGCGATCGCCTCGAGGGCGGCGGCGAGTGCACGTTCCTCGGCTTCAGCTTCCGCGACCGCCGCAGCCGCCGCCGCGGTTAACGCCGGGTCTTCCAGTTGCTTGCTCGCCTTGCATCTGAAAACATACACGAACTATAAGAAAGTTAGTTCATCTTCTTGGGCAGTGACCGCCATGCCTAAATCGGATACTTTATTCGCGTGGATCGTTGCAGCGATCGTTGTAATCACCTGCTCTTGTAGACCACCAGCAAGACCATCAAGCTGAAGAAGCCGCCGAGGGTTGCGGCGATCCGTACCCCCGTCATGACGTCGTACGTTTTGTAGAATTCGATTTTCAGCTGTTCGCGCTCGCTCAGAGTCGGCGTCGCGTCTGGCAGGAACGTCGTCGGATCTATCGTCGTCGTCGTCCCTGTCACGTTGCTGCCGACACTCCCCATTCCTGCGGATCAAACAAGATCCACTGTCGTTAGTCACGCGAGCAGGTAAAGAAGGTACACACGCGAGCGTACGCTCGCTCGTTGACTCGGACTGGATGCCGACACTCCGCAAATTGAGAGCGAAACGCGAGGCTGTACCCATAAACCGTTTGCGAAGAGATGCGGACTTGAATAAAAAATAAAAGTGAAAAGCGGAAGGGACCTTTCGGAAATTCCGGCGAGAGAAATCCGTGCGAGGAAGAGAACCGATGCGACGGAAGAGGGAGAAAATAAACCAGAGAGAGAGAGAGAGAGAGAGAGAGAGAGAGAGAGAGAGAGAGGGAAAAGTAGTTCAAAAAAAGAAAGAAAACGGATGCTACAGCTGCCGAGCAACAACCGGTGAAGGGAAACGAGGAAACGGTACAGACAATTCTCTCTCTCTCTCTCTCTCTCTCGTCGAGCTTGGCTGCTTGGCATTGTATACGCGGAGATGGTTGTAGGTTCATGTATTGATTCCACCTTCGCGAGTCTCTAGCTCCGTTGGTTAGAAGCAACCCGAGCCTACCTCCAACGGTTAGGAGCAACGGCATGAAGAATAAGTCTATTAAGCTGAGAAAATTCGCTCGCGGCGATTCGCGCCATTAAATTTTCCGACATGTCGATAGGAGAGACGACAAGCTGGATCGCAGACGGAGGAGGAACGTTCGACAATAGGGAGAAACGGAATGAAAAAGGAAAGAGGAAAAAGAAAATGAAAAAAGGGAGAGAGAGAGAGAGAGAAAGAGAGAGAGAGAGAGAGAGAAAGAGAGAATGATTCCATCTCGTTTCCGGGCGTAACTCGTCATTCGTCGTTGTTGGAAAGCAGCTTTGTCCGTGTTTGTTCGCCCAAAGGGTAGCCCGCGCGACACGAAGGGAATCCGGAGGGCCATTTTGCGAAAATCGACGGAATTTTCCTCTCGGCGGGAAGGCGAACGATTATTCCTTAATGCAATCGCCTCCAATTTTCACGATCGCCGGAGCCGCAGAGACGCGCAAGACGGGCTTCCATTCAAAGGAACCGTAAAAGAAGAATTTAACGACGCAGCAGCGCGATTGAAAGCTCGATAACTTCAATATTGCAGGTAGCTCGTAGAAAATAGCGGCCTCTCACGAGCCAGCCGCCTCTCGTTTCGGCAGGATTTGAAACAGACTCCCTCCTATCGTACGGCCAGGCCTGCGGATAATGATTTGATAAGAGACCGTCTCTCGTCCTTGAAACCACCAGGTCTGCCATCGCCTCCATTGATTCAACGCTCTTAATCACCCGGGTTAGGTCGAGTTAGGTCAGACGACAACCTGTGGATGCTCCACGTTCGAGAAGGTTGTGCTCGCATTGGCCGTATCCCCGTAAAATTAACGGTGCGGCAAATCCCCCAGAGGGTCGCGACCCACGGAATTCTCACCACGTAGCGAGAGCTATTTACTATTTGCCGCGCGAGTGGCAGCTGAAGAGGAAAATCTTACGCAGCAACGTGAAATTACCGCGAGAACTGTTGTTGCTCTCCACTGAAACTCTTGTTAAAATTTCCCCTCAATATCCACCGGCGTCGATTCGATCACTCTTTCTCTCTCTCTTTCTCTCTCTTTGGCATCCATTCGCCGTTACTGTCGTGCGATAAGCAAAGTGTGCTGTGCCGAATAGCTTGGCCAGCCATCTTTCGCCCATGAATTCTTGGATTAATCCAACTTAATGGTAATATTTCCCTTGAAATATGAGGATTATCGTTTCGGTTTCCAATGTCTACCATGTCGGACATGATCAAAATGCAAATCTCCCAAACGTAGCGAGAAACAATTCGATCGAAGGAGTCGCACAGCAGCGAGATTCGCAAACTCGAGAATTCCTGAGCTTCTCTCCGAGGGAAAGAAGAAAAAAGAGAGAGAAAGAGAGAGAGAGAGAGAGAGAGAGAGAGAGAGAGAGAGAGACCGCGAGGGCTGAATAATTCCGTCAGCTTATCCCGAAGAAGTGGCAAGGTCAAAATTCGTCTCTTCAAGATCCCGTTGTGCGTTCCTCGTTGCGCCGGGGATTCATCCCGGCAGAATCGTCGCGTGCCCTCGTGAATCTGCGCGCCGCGTGTGCCGCTCGCTCGCCTGAACTCCCTCATCCGGATGAAGTCGTTCTCCAAGCAAACCTCGCGACGTGGCACGGTATACAGACATGCATTATGCCGGGAGCGGCTCTCGCTTTCGACGAGCGATCGAGCGTATCGATTTACCCCATTACGCGTTCTAACGATCGCGCGCGAGTCTGGCGATGAAATTTTCAAGGGGATTCCGCCGAGGTCCCTACCACGCGTTGAACTTGCGTACAATGCAGAGTCTGCGGTAGGATAATATTAGACGGACGTGGAATAACATAATCCAACGGACGCGCACGTTCCGGCAAAGTCAAACACACAGATCGTTCTCTCCCTCGCCGGGCGATCCGTTCGCTCGTTCACAGAAAGCAGACTAATCCTCGTATCTCACCTCGTCTTCTCGCGAGATGCGAGAGCAAGACAATCTCTCCGCCCGACAATCGAAGGGAACGAGCGTGTTTTCCTTCCGGCCGCGGCTTATTTTCTTTCGTTGAATGGAATCGGAGTATTTTCGCTCTGAGATACAGCTGTGAGTCCCTCAATTACGAGCGCGTGGCGTTGTAACTATTGTGAAATTTAATTGAACAAAATCAGCCATGTCTCAAGGACACTTGAGGAAGTGGCTACTGATGACAGCATGAAACGAACCAACGTCAAGGATGTTTCCTTGACGAAGCATCGACTGTCAGCGATTCAATGAGGATTAGGTGAGGATTTCAATAATTATATATTCTTGATTCAGACTTTCTTGTTGATTTATTACGAGAGAGTCCGCTTAAAAGTCCGCTTAAATTTTTTCAACGAGAAAGTTCTCCTGGAGAAACATGAATTTCTTTTCGTTTTAATATAAAGAATTGTAATTCCATTCTTTAATTGCGAAAGCGACGTATTAAAGGCGTCTTTAATCATTTCAATCCTAAAGCAACGTTCAATCCAAATATCCATTTACCATTCACACACACCTTTCACACCTTTCACATAGATGTTGCTGTATTCTACATCTATAGAATACGGCATTATTCGAGTAAATTCTTGTTTAGTTCGTTACACGAATGAAATTTTATTTCTTATTCAAAGGACGGAACTTTTGCAAAGTCGCGCAGTCGGAAGATCTTGTCGCTACTCGCGCGGCGACAACGAGTAACTTTGTGAAACGCAAATTTGCGTCTCGTCGTCTAACTTTTCGAGGCGTCGTATCGACGTCCGAAAATTCAGTCCACGTGAGAAAGTTACGCTCGCATACGTACGCGGGCAAGCAGTTATTACATTTTTGCAAAAGTTCACGCGCCGCTAGCAGCGAACCCCGCGATAAATGCCGCGACGCGGAGAATCAAACGTTTTTCCGTTCGATCCCGTTGGCGAAAATGACGAAACGAATGACGACGAATCTTATCGGTATCCGGCGAACGGTATTTTTCCTCTTTGACGCCTGGCGGGCGTGTGTTATCATTTCCACGTCGGCAACCGGTCGAAAAGGGCTGACACGACATTGGAGGAAAATGGGTCGTCCGATAATTCGTTCCCTCGAAAATACCGCCGCGATACGTATGGATTTGGGTTAACTTCGTTCGAACGATTGTGCAATCGCGGCGCGCGAGGATCTTTTGTTTGTACACAATGCCTGGAAACAATGAGATTCCTTGGTGAACACGCGCGTACGATGTTCCGTATGTTTCGCTATTTAGGAATAAATATCTCTCTGCAAATCATATTCGATGTATATTTCTGCAAATCCGCTTGCTGAGAAAGGGGACAGCCTTTGCAATGCGTCGAATGTTTAAAAAAATATGGACAATTCGTACATTTTACATTTTTCAAACGTATCATAATTTCTATACGTCGCGCAGATATGAGGAGGATACATGCTCGTGTCTGTGCATTTTTATTTTAAACGTTTTAATCTTATCTCTGATGCTCTAAATGCTCCGAAATATCCGCAATGTGTCATTCAATCATCTGGCTTATCTATCCGTACACGGATGATGATATATTTAGAGCGGAAACGCCTCCGTTATCAAGAGACTATCCCGAGTTATCAGAATTATCGGTTCTTAAGTAATCAAACATGCCTGAGACCGCGCATGCAGCAAACATCTCCAGCGGTATCGCGTGCATCTGGCAACGATCCGAATCGCAGATACGCGCGATCGAGAAATAATGCAGCTTAAATCGAGACGTTTCTTTGCCTGAATGCATCTTCCCTATTAGCTGGGGAAGCCTGCACGGACACACGGGAGATATTATCGACCGATCAGTCCGGTTGTCGATCGATTGTTCTCTGAACGCGATAGCGTGCCGTGCCGTTTGTGCAGCAGCGAAACGAGCGAAAGTTGGAAGAATATTGGACGGGAACGTGTCTGATAATTCGATCCCGGCAAAGCGTTCGTCTCGGAGCGCCGCGCGGATTTGGGTCACTAGGTTCGAGGCCTGTTGAATGCCAGACCGTTTCGCCGATTTCGCCGCTGCCTCGCGGATTACGATCTTTGCTCCCCTCGGAGACTCCGGCCGACCGACGACATTTGAATACCGACGCTCGAATGGAAACAGAGACAGAAAACGAGAGAGAGAGAGAGAGAGAGAGAGAGAGAGAGAGAGAGAGAGAGAGAGAAAGAGAGGGGGGAAGGAGAGGCTAAGATTGAAAGAGAAGCGGGAAGGGTGCGATAGCGTAGATATCGAATCGAGGGACGGACTTGCTTTGTTCTTGCGATTTCTTCCGCTTCGCGGGATCGCGGAATCCAGGAATTCATAAGTTCACCTCGAAAACGCGCGTACGTTTAATCTGAGTTAATAATCTTATCTCCCTCTCCCCCCCCTCCCCTCCCCCGCATAAACTTCACCGCATCTACAGGGAGCAGGCGACGTGATCGCCGAATAGCGGAGGCTGGATCCTCGGGACGCGGGAGTTGTTGGCGCTCAGGTTCACGAGGAAAGACGGATTGTTTTTAATGATTTACGATTGTACCCGAGCGACATGCGCTTTCGGATGGACCAGCAGCCAACGGCGAACGGATTTCGACGGCCGTTCCCTTGGAAACGTCGAGCAGCCCGAGGTCGACGCGCGAAAATTCGGTAACGAGTACGTCAGCGATCCGGTAACTCCGGGTTATGTGCAAAGCGTGTGCCAAACGGGTAAAGGGCAGGGAGTAAAGAGGAAAAGGGACGGAATCGATAAACCGCCCTTGCCAAAGCAAGCCTCGCTCGACCGAAGCGCGCCGACACTTCTAACATCGCAAGGTTCGCTCCAGTCGAATGTTGCGATATTCTGTGCGCGAGAAACTCGGCGATCATAAATCAAATGTACTCGCCTACGAGCGAATCTCAATGGCGAGACTCAATGACGAGGAACGTAAATTCCTACGAATGAATATAGGAACATGTAAACATAATTCATAAATAATATTCTTCTTATTTCGCCTTCTATTCCTGATGACTCTGTTAAGTCTGCAACTGTTGTCATGCTTTGAACACTGAAGAGAGAGGTCAAAAGATTTAGCATATTCGTCAGCTTAAGACGCTAAATTACGATTCTCGCGAGCAGTTTTCTAACGTAAAATTCTCTCATCGTCATTTCTGTCCTATCTAAATGAAAATATTAATAACAGTTTCTCGAGTAATTTAAGAATACTACTAACAATCTTGAATAATTAGGGTTTACATTTCATCAAATTATCGATATGAATGCGATACGTTATTTAATAAATAGAATACTCAACGAGATATGTAATATCATTAACACACTAACGGAACATGATATCTGCACGGTCCAAACGCGGACACATTGGTCGCGATGGAAGAATTGAATACTTACGAATACTTACATATAAATTTTCCGGTATCAAATCAGGCTCGAAACTAGTATCGCATCGCAACGCGTCACAGAGATTCAGCATCTGTTTTTCGATGAAAGCGATATAATTCTTCGCTTGATATGCGAGGCACAGCCAATGGGAGAGATTTAGGAACGGGGATTACAAAATACGGATTGTGTTATGTCGTTAAACGTAAATCGACTGCGCTCCGTGTAGCGTTCCGTCTCTCTCTCCCTCTCTCTCTCTCTCTCTCTCTCTCTCTCTCTCTCTCTCTCTCTCTCTATCTCTGTGTGTGCGCGCGTGTGTGTATACATATAAACGCGTGTAACGAAGGTAGAAAAAAAAAATAAAGGATAAAGAGGACAAGAGTCGGAATCGATAAACCATTCCGCCAGCTCAAGCTCGGCCCGGTTCACCTGAAGCTCGCCGAGTTCTGGATAACGTTGTAATATCCATTGTACGCGATGGAGAGAGCCCTCGTGTCGGAAGCCATTAAAATCCAATTTTATGGCCGGCTAGTCAGACGTAAGCTCTTAATCAGCAGGGTAAATAACATTTTTCGAAGATAATTCCTACGCCAATGTGTCATTGCCATTATTTATTTCGCGATTAATGCTCTTATGTCGCTGTTATCTGAAGAGCTGGTGCTACCATCTACCATTGGATTTTATATTTTATCGGCTTAAGAAGTAATTTGCTTCTACGTTATCCGTAATTACAAGTTTCGTTAGTCTCCCTTTCTCGCATCACGTATCACGTATAGCCGAAGGAATTCTGAAACACTCTCGTGCAACCGAGAAGAACCGAAACTCTAGAACGCTCGACAGAAGACGACAACGACAATCCGTCATCTGACACGCGGCTGCAAGATCATTAAAAAGAAAAACAGATAATAATACAGTAATCGTGCCGCGGTATGAGAGGCCACTGTCGACCGTTGCATCACGCGCGTATTGCGCTGCTATTGATTAATTATTGCACCAATCGCGTACGCAGGTCAAAGGAACAACTTGATCGTGCCTTGTTAACCGAACGAAGCCGGTTAAAACTGTGCTATTGATTCGGACAAGTGCAGACTAATATATCGTCCACGATAAACGCCTATCGACCGGAAGCAACCAGCTGCTGCAAGCATCATCCTCGCAACCCTTTCCGCCCTTCCGCTCTGTTTGCCTACCTGCTTGCCTATCATCGTCGCACGTCACGAGTACGGTTTTCAATGGTAGAACGTTGAAATGTTTTCCCCGTTTTATATTCACCAATTCCCCGGAAACGTCCCGAAATGTCTGAGAGTCCAAAGTGAAAATACCCCGCCCTCCCTCGTCAATCTCGAAGGCAAAATATCGCGACGACGCGATCCCGATCGGCGCATTCTCTTGTCGGTACACGTCGCTATGTGCACGTTTCCTAACCCAGTTTGGAGCGGAAAGTGCGACGGAAGGATGGAATACGCGAGTATTTTTACGACTCTGTTATTCGATATGTTTTCGCGAAAGAATCCCTTTCTTATCGAATAGCTCTTTCAATTTACGCGATGGAGAACACGCCGCGGAAATCAGCCGATTGTAAAAGACGATCGTTTCGAATCCGCTTTGTTATTTGCAGAACACACGTTTCAATCGAGGGAGCTCGTTTCATCACGTCTGATTAAGGATAAGGATAAAGAGTCATTTCATCTTTCGAACACTCTGCTGATTTCGTAAAATAAAATTTTACGGGGTCGCGATTAAGAGAGTATCGAGAAAGCACGAGGAAATGTTTATTTGGATTCTTCGAATCGACTTCTGCTTATATTGTGCGACATTGCCGTTCGCGAATATGGCATTTTGTCAAAAACGTCATCGAGCGACTCAAATAGCGACTGCAGCGGTATCGAAGATCGATTTAACTTGCTTACAATGCCATTCCGAGCAGGTGTTGCCGCCTAACTAAGGTGCCATTTCGAGCACGTGGAGTCAACATGCCTGATGTATGGCGTGACGTAATTGAGCATTCCTGATTCCTCCGATCTTTCCTCGGCTTTTATTACATTCGTTATTATATGTCTTCGTGCTGGCAGCTTCAAGAGACGCAATTTCATTAAAGACATTAATAACGCCTGCGAAGAAAATGACGCTGTTTATGCGAACAAACAGCATGGACAACGGTGAAAGGAATCAATTTGTTTGGTGCTTTAGATGAAGAAATTTATTAAAACAGGCTACTTTCTCTTCCTATTAGTCATCTTAATTAAATGATACGTTACTTTATTAATCGATTATTTCATTAATCAAATATCGAACATTAAAGCATTCGATGAATCGGAGAATTCTTAAGAATCGGTATTATCGATTTTATTTCGATTGTTCGATATCGTTGCGCTTTAATGCAGAATTCAATTAGACACGAGCTCATAGAGAATTAGCTTTTCTGTCGCGAAAACTCGTGAAACACGAGCGTATTGTTGTCTCTGTAGGTCGACATGTTGATATCTGCATTTCGTTTCCATTCTGCGGCGATCAATCGGCAGTCAATAAGTTTTCTTACACGCGCCGCTGCGTATTCGATCGATCGCCGAATAAAGAGGGAATTAATTAATTATTACGCGTAGTCTGCGCGCGAGAGACAGGCGCAGCTTGGTTCCCGAAAGAGGCGGCTTCGCAGAATAACGATTACTCGAGCCTCGAAGCCCGGCGTAGCGCACGCCTCGATAGTGATAAATGTTGCTCCGAGATTGCTCATTGCACACCACCGAATTGAATTAATCTGCACGTACGGACATAGCTGGACGTATCCGGCCTGTAACTCAAGTCCCGTCGAAAGTTCGAGTACCTTCGAATCAATAAGTGATCACAAACGAGATCTCTGGGAATCCCCGGCTTCTTTCGTCACAATTTCGATTTACGGCCAGGCCAGGATGCAGATCGGCGCGTTTACGCTTCGTGTCTCGTGCAAAGTGCGACTTTTCAGACTCGCCGATCCAAAGACCAAGGAAGATAGTTATCTTTGACGAGCGATCGGCTGCATGAGAGCGTTAAGAGTGCGGAGGGTCACCAGCGGTTCGCGCCGCCCTTCCGACATCACTGACAGCCGATCCTGCCTGTCGAGGTACGCGGTTATACGTGATCAAGGGGCATCTTGCGTGATATCGCGAGCCTCGAGCGGAGAACCTCGGAAGAGCAGAGTGCCCTCCCCGAAGGGTGGCGGTGCCGCAGGTGTGCCTCGCTCCACTCTGGCAGAGTTGCCGCGGCTGTTGGCCGGCACACGTTGGCGTGGCGAGAGATGCGCGCGCTATGCTTTTATTTCCTCGGCTTCCTCCAACCCCTCTCAGTCGGTCGACCGATCGGCCGGCCTTCCTGCCTGCCTGCCTGCTTGCTCTGCTCTAACAAGAAGGTGAGCAGAAGGGAGGGCGGTGGACGCCGGTAGGGGCAGCTGGTTGGGCTGGTAGGGGAGGCAGGTATCGATTCCATCCTGCATGGAGAGGAGAAAGACCACCGCCACCCCTCCACTCTGCCGTTCCCCCTCGCGCGTCAAGTCCCTCTAAGCAACCCACGCACTTCGGGTCACCGGGTCAAAGCTCACGGCCGCCGGCTCACTGTTGCTTCTCCTCCGAAATGGGTCTCCTGGCGGCGGTGGTGGCTGATGTTGCGTGGCTGTTTTTCCGTAAGCGTGCACGCGCGCACGCGTGCTCGCGGATCCGCTCCGTCTCTCTCTTGCTCTGTGAGTTTTACAGAGTGGTTGGCAATGACGACGACGCACTCCAGCGAGATTAATTCATCAGCGTTCGCTTCTTGTTTGTTCCGCGGCTCCTCGTCGCGCAGTTACATCGGAATAATTCGTCTGGCGCGATGTAACCGAGCCCCGAAGAACGAAACGATCGATGCCGCGTTGGCTTCATGACTGGCGAACAACGCCGTTTGTGTCAAGCAAGCAAGTAACGTATTGATCATGTTTTCTCAGCTGAATATTCCAGCCCTCTTCCCTCCCCTCCCACCCGTCACCGGTCCATCTCGTTATCCTCCGCACGCGTTGTTGTCCGTTAAATGCTCAGAAGAACCGCGAGCGTTTTATCGCGACGATGCGCGTGTGAACGATGAGACAAAGCGATCCGCAACTTTCGCTCGATGTATTTTAGCGCATAACGAGGCCGTATTTTTGTATTGTAATGACGATCATATTTTCACTGCCTCGCTGCTATGTCGATCTACTGATGGGACTCGACAGCTTGACAATCTCCTTTAGCCGGTCTACTCTCGTGAGCAAACATGCCTCGACAGTATGATACAGCTGCAGCAATCCAGCGAGATGAGTCCGGGAGAAAGAGAGAGAGTGAGAGAGAGAGAGAGAGGGGGGGGAGGGGAGAAGGGTAGGAGACAGCATACAATGAAGGTGGAATTGTGTTGTACATTAATTGTATAAATTTACTTTGTCCATCTTTGTCAGAGAGCGCGCTAATGTTCCACCGTGCACCTCGTCGACCTCGCTCGAGCGTTATGCATGGAACTAGCAGTGCACAAAATCAGCAGCATCACAAAGAATTCGCTTCTTTAACCGCAGTCGCTTGCTCGCGGCCGCTTCTAAATGTATCTCTAGATTCGGTCACTCTCGATGACTTTGACTCGAAATCGTGTTGCGTTTCTTTCGACGTTATTTAGCTGTAATTTATTACGAATCCAGGTCTGTCCTGACGAGACGGGAGAATGCCGATATTTAATCGTGCTTAACGCAAGGTCAAAGGAACACTCGCGAATATCTCTCGCGAAAGGTCTTTCTGACCGGTTCATTTTTTCCTCTAGAGTCCAGTTTTTAGTCCTAGAGGAAGACCTTGGCTTCGGCTACTGCGATATGGAAAATCGATATTGTCCGGTTTTCCAGGGCGATTCTTACGTAATTGAATTTTAAACATTCATAAATTGAATTTGAGCTCGCGGAGGGAAAAAGCTCGTTTATCGAATAAAACTCATCGCTCTGCACTTTTTTCAATCGCCAACTTTTCACTGAGTTTCGCGAGCATTTGCATTGTGCTATCTGCTATTGCTTACAGCAGGGCTGTCTCCCCGCGATGATTCTCTCAACTCAGTGCGTTAAAAGAGAAGATAAAAGGTCGATGAAAGGTCAATTTAAATAATTTAATAACATTAATAAACGATCGAAATAAACGATTTGTCGTGTAATATACTTTCGCTCATGTAGAATTCGCAATCTAGTTCAAATACGCGACAACATTTAGTAATTAACATACAAATGAGGGGAACATGTGCTTTGCAACGTTTTTATGCCTCTCGATGTCGTGCCGTTTTGATTGCTTGATAAAGTATTAATCGCCGTGAGACACAAAATGATGATACGCGATGATTTGATGTCATTTGTCGGGAATAATGCAGCACTTTAACGGCGGAGCACACGGCGCATTTGTGCAATTTGTGGCACTCACGGACGACTTTTGGCGTTACGTAGCTTCAGTTAGCCCCTGGCTTCAATTAGCGTCCAATTATTTTCAAGGCACTCAATCAACAGATGCATAGATATTGCGCGCGTTCCATGAACTATTTAATTCTATTATCGTGCCTGCAGCAAATTTTTAATTACCGAGCGGAGATTGTTACGTACCCGCATGCCTGCTGCAACACACGCATACACACACAGGTGTCTTCATTTGCCGCATTTCGCGAATGAATCGATCATTGCAATTCTCAAATATTGTCCCAAAACGAGCGTTTCTTTGATGTATGGGAAAAACATCGCTCGCCTCGTGGACTATTCCGCTATTTTCCAGAAAGAAGGGGAAAGAGAGAGATATTTCAGGCTTTTACACGCGCAACGCTCGATGCTCGACGAAACTTTCAAGCAGAGATGTTTGTCCATTATTATTATTAAGACAAAGTAATTAAAGAAATTTAATTACTTTTATGCAGACCATACTACCAAATGACCTTGCAAAGCGTAACTTCTTCATCGGAATGATTCCTTGTATCGTATCCGAAAGTTTCTTCCGTCCGTTCTTTTGCTCTTATTAGACAAAACTCTAGACAAAACGATAATGGAACATGCATGCAAGGGACCAAGAATTCTAGGGACAAGCGCTTTTGAAGACAAAATTCTTGGGCATTTATCAACTATGCATACGAGATGCCCTTTAAATGTACTCTAAGCCTGCGGTACACTTTAACGCAGAATATGTATAGCAAGAACGGCTTTAAGTCAGTTGTATCGTTGAATGTTTGATGAAACCTGTCTCATTTCTCCCTCGTTGCCCTTTTAGCTACAGTCTTTAGCACACAGTTCTTCAGGAACTTTCTTTAGGAACACGATTGCGGTTTAAAACGGAGAGACAAGTGGCAATATCATCTACCGATCCAACGTTAAATGCTTTAAAGCAGAGAGAAGCCTCCGATTGCAGATTTATCGCCGCATGGCACAGGAACGTCTCAACGTTGCTCATTCGCTCGTCTCAATTGCGTCGTCCTCTTTTAATACCTAGCCTCATTTGTTGAATCGCATTCACGGCGTTTTGATTGAAATATTCGAAGCGGTAGCAAACGGCACGTGAAAAGGTTCGTCGATGCGTGATCGATCTTCAGCTGGAGTACGCTGAATTTCCGAGAGAAGTCGACAAGGCTGTATCTGCGAATTCATATTTATGAGAAGAGGAGACACGCGCGCGCGCGCGCGCGCAAAGGAGGGAGGCAACACTCGTAAGCGCCAGCGTGGATTCACCAAGCTGCTAGCGCGTACCTCGACATGATGCGTTCTCCATCTTCAGCTTGTTTACGAGAATGGAGATCTACCGGGCGGACATCTTAAATCTTCGCGCGATATCCGCATGAAAGAACCGGTCAAGTTCTTTCTCTTTCTCTCTCCGATTCCCACGGGTCTACTTGGAAGCGGTCCAGAAAACGGCCGCGGAGAATTTCGTATGGAGAATAAGCCCGCATTACGGATTCCTTGGATGCCTTAGGGCGCGGATGGAAATCCTCAATTCGCGGGGCAAAATCGATCGGAGAGAGTCCTGGCTAGCGAGGATCAAGCGAGATAAATCTAAATCGAAATGAGAAAGAGAAAGAGAGAGAGAGAGAGAGAGTGGGGGAGGCAAGAAGGTTAGAGAAGATAGATACCGCGCGCGTTTTCGGGGCAAAAATCGGGGCGATAGATCGTCGAAATCGCTAATTGGCTGGCGCGAGAAACCAATCCGGGATTGCCGCGCGAGATTAACGGTGATAAGTGGGGGGTAAGTTACCGCGGCATTTCCAGTTAATAGATTTTCGAGTCGCCCGGGCGATTAGCACACGCGCACGCCCACGCATGCGCATTACGATGATTCACGCGGCGCGCCAAGTAAATCTTCGATAGGGAAGCGTTTACGCGCGCACGCGCGCGCGCGCGATCAGCGTATTAGTCCCGTGTAGAATTCTCGCTGGAATTACGGGGCGAACATAGCAACCGTTTTGGCCGGATAATCGCAGAGTGTCATGGATTGATTGCTCGCGCAACCAGGTACATGGTACACACGCATGATATGCCGTTGATGGATCGCAAATATAATGTAACAACATGAAGGGGAAAGATAGGGAATGCATGAATGCGGAGGGTGGTTGCACGCGGTATGGATATCAGGCTGTCGGGCAGGGGTGTTCGAACGCTGGCGCGCTCTCCCGCGCGAGGACTTGATGGCGAGGGGGTTGGCGACTACCGGGGCTGACGGAGGGGGTTGATGTGTTTACAGCTCGCGCGGTTAGTGTCGACTGCCGGGAGGATAAACGGCAGCAGCCGGGCTAATCTGCAATGCAGATGCGAGTACTTCTGTAACTTGTAACGCGAACGTGCTAAGAGAGTCTCTTGACAGCGGGCCGGCCCGGGTCGCGAGTTGTAGACGAACACGCATACAACGACAACAAATTTGCCGATACCACAATGGCCGCTTGTGTGCAGTTTGTGGTGTTCCGCGCGCGCACAATATCGCGGAGCGCGCCGAGCGTATTAACAATCCTCGTCGCCCGGCACTGGGACCGGGTATGCTAATCATCGTACACTGCACCAATCCTAGTAATTTAGCCTAGTAATTGCACTCTAGTAATTTCATATTATTTTATCGTTTATTATTTCATATGTCGTTCATTTACGAGCCGGCTGGCACTCGCTCTCGAAGATTATTCGTCAAAATTTCTTTTCCTGGTTTGTAACCTGGTTGGTCGCGGCTTTGTTGCGATTGGCGTTCCGGGCGCGAAAACGGGCTATCGTTTATTAGCTGAAAATAAAAATTTCACGTTTCGCCCGCAGAGTAAATATCTTCTGGGAAGTGTGGCTTCCCCCCCAGATACGACAATTATATTTTCTGCATGATGCATGCGTATTTGCAGAACGCATACATTTTGAATGATGTTTTCGTACACGGGATATCAAATTTTAAGATATAGACGGGAAATACGGGAAATATCAACAATTGTTATCTTTCATTCGGCAGAAACCGATGAAAGAAGATTTGTTTTCACAACTGGTGGAAATAATTGCGAAAGTTGAACTCCTCTTCTCCGATATGCGATAACGAATGGTCAATAAATAACGCGACATCGGTATTAGAAACGCGGAGCGTGGTATGCTTTTGAAGATTTAACGGCGATAAAAGGACGCTTCTAACGCAAGTCAAAAGAGCTTGTTGCAATATTTCGGCTCGTATCGTTCGCTTTACAGCGAGAATACCAGATGTCCGCAATTCCGGCAATATACGCGATCTTATTTCTGTTGTTTCCGTTAAAAATAATCGGTTGAAGTCTAAACTCGCTGTTGTTTACCGCACGTTGTTCATCAAACGTTGATTGCATCGAAAATTTAAAATTCATGAATAATCTCCATTAATTAAACATGTAATTATACTAGATCCACTAGACTTCTACTACAATTTACTACAATTTACTACAATTTGTCATTTCTGTATTAATGCAGATCTATTATTTCGGAATGCATGCTCGACGCTCGCACGGGCCGAAAATCAAGCAGCGACGTTTATCATCGTCATCCGGATTATGTGGAGCATGCGATTATGGATACCGAATTGTCGCGACTGATCGCATTTCGGGCACGGTTGCCAATCTTGCTCGATTCGATCGGAATTAATCGTTTTTCCTCACGCGGCTCCTGTCGCGCCGATTCATCCACCGCCGATCGATAGCTCGACCGATGTCGACGGGTTAGGCCGATCGGCACACCGTGCCGATATGGAAATAGCATCGCCGTTCGTCCGCGGGGCCAATAGGTGTCGGAGGCGCCTCGGTTGTTCCGGGACTTTGTTGAGAAACTGGAACGAGCTTATATCGCCTTCGATGGCGTCGTAGGGTCGTGCCTGGGTCGTGCCTGGGGCGGCACCAACCACGGCGCGGAGAGAGCGACGACGTTGACGTTATTCCGCAAAACTCAGAATCCAATATCGCGGAACGCGCCTCATTCATTCCTTCCTTCTCTCTCTCTCTCTCTCTCTCTCTCTCTCTCTCTCTCTCTCTCTCTCTCTCTTGTCTATCGGTTCACTCTCTGGTTCTTATCCTTTTTTCTTCCCGGATATCTTTCCGGTGTACTCCGCACGTGTCGTTCCTCCTTCCTCCTTTATTTTCATTCAGTCCTTCAATCCGAGTTTCGTGGAGAGAGAGAGAGAGAGAGAGAGAGAGAGAGAGAGAGAAAGAGTGATTCCTTATCTGGTGGGCTAGAGATCTCTCCTTCTTCCTTCCTCTTTCCTGCTATCGCTCATTCTCCAACCCGAATACGTTCTTCCTCTCGGGTGGTATCAATTGTAAGGTGAGCAAACGCCTACAGTAAACAACGGCAGATATGTCGATATTCCGAGCTAGCAAAGACGAGGGAAATAGGCTGTTTGAAAGGATCCGGCACTCCTCTCCGCTGAGGAGGCGGCATCGTGTCTGCAGGGAAGCTGGTTGGATCGTGAAATAAACAAAAGATCTGGGAGTAACGTCCCAGAAGCTTTGTCTTTTCGAATTTCTTTTTCATTTAGCTGGGATGATGATCGAAACGCATCGATGCCCCATTTTACGCGATCTTTTTATAAACAGAGCTGTCCTCGTATACCCTTTTCCCTTTCGTAAATATCAAAGTAAAAAAGGAGACGGTTATCCCGCAAATGCCGATGCTTTATTGCTAAGAGGATCGAAACGGGTTCCCGATTGTGCTTAACACGCTTGCGTGATATGATGCTCGCGTTGTCAGACTTCACGTGCGTTAAAAATTAAACCGTGAAATACTCGGTTCTCCTCCTCCGTTCCCCCCCTCCCATCCTCTCCGCCGAAACTTGATCGAGAAATTTCGCTTTTGATATACGAGTACGCTTTGATAAACGATCGGCCTAACAATTACATTATTGAAATTGACACCTTGTCGCGCGATCACGAAGATGAGAGGGCGGGATCAGCCGTTTCTCATCTCGATATAAGGTTCTCCTCCCGATCTGTATCTCAGTTTCCCTTCGCGAAGCCGAAGCTATCGCGAACTGAATCTTCAACAGTTACAGTGCCGGTTACATTTGTCTTGCGACTCGAGAGTGTCCGAAGATTGTCCGGCTCTCGCAGGTTTCTTTCATCGCATCCAGCGCGGTCACTTCAATTTTAATAACGCATAATGCGTCGTTCTAGAACAATCTCGTCAGGCGCGACTAATGGAGATTTTCCGGGATTTTAATCTGAAAAGGAACGTCGGCTTCGAGAGTAGTCCTTTTGCGGGACGCTTTATTGCCCAGGCGAATGAATTTTCTCTTCCCTCCCTTTTCTTTTCTTTTCTTTTCCTTTTTCCCTCTCACTGATGGAAGTTCGGGTAACTCGGTACGAACAGTAAAAATATCACGACCGTAATCACCATTTTTAATCACGAGCGCGACGACCTGTTCGTCGATAAGGACTTTGCGATCTGAAACCCAAGATAAATTACTTTCGTGTGTGTTACGTGTGTGAGAATGCTCTTCCATAAGAATCTCAATCGTTTGTGGATGATATTTGAGTATCTGGGACCATTCGCGGAAGGTATCAGCAGCTTAGCGCAAACAAACGTTCCATTTAACGACTATAAAACCAATCGCACAGCGACAATTCTGTGCACGGATTGCTTTATACCTTTCAACGTAATCAATTTGCGCGATGTGTTGATTCATCTCTATGAATCGAGCCATGCCACGCATTGTTATTTATATAACGTGCATTGTTTACTCTGCGAGAATCTATTTCGCATTCTGATTACAAAGTGTTTCCATTATTGTCGCTATGGAAAATATCTTTGCGTATTATCCGCTAAATAAACAGCCTTGCGCGGGAAAATACGAGTGCATTATGCGCTTGAAATAGCGCGATCGAATGAACAAGTTTCAGAACACTCTATTCTCCTATTCCGGTAGCGCGTTGCGGGAAAAATTACCATACATTTCGCTGGCCAGATAAGTATTAAGGAAACGAGAACGACCATCAATCTTAAGTTCTAGCGCATTCTAGCGCCGATCCTGCCCCTGCTCGAATTTTGCTATTTTCGATCGAGTGTTCTGTATTAATTCTCGACTCGGACTGATATGAAGATCGAACGATTGGTGCGCGTTCCGCTCCGTTTTATCTTGCGGCCGCGATTATCTCGCGTTTCGCCGATAAAGCAACTCGAGAAGGGATATGCGTTTACAACTTGCCGCCCTGATCCGCTGGACCGCTGAGGAACGAGATCGCTTTAGAACTGAACGAATCATTCTAATTGGGCGAGGAGGGGCACTCAAGGACGGAATGCAGGTAGGACAGAGCCATAAATTTCCATGGCAAGTAGAATGTCCGGCATAATGGGCTCCGGTGCGCCGTAAAGATCGGATGTTGATCGGGTTCATGAAATCTTTACGATCCAATCGGTCGATTGCGAAAAGGGGCGATTTACGCGGCATCTCTCGGTCGAACGATATCGCGGTGTCGAAAGAACCATTAAGTGACACATATATACGGAATATAACGACACGCGCACCTTCGGTGTGGTCGTTAGTAGCTCGTAGCTCGTCGATTGGGTTAATGGGCGGGTTTTACGACGCTTGCGCGAGGCGGAAAAGTTGCGAGCTGCCAGAAGCGACCACGCTTGAAAGCTCCATCGAGGGAACACTTCGTGCGTATCCTCGCGTTCAAAGTTTCGCGCGCATCGCGGTCGATCGAGTAATGACTCGACTCTGA
The DNA here is from genome assembly GCA_020341155.1 of Eciton burchellii. Classification (NCBI taxonomy): domain Eukaryota; kingdom Metazoa; phylum Arthropoda; class Insecta; order Hymenoptera; family Formicidae; genus Eciton; species Eciton burchellii. Next base: position 3,550,456 of record JAHMML010000003.1, on the reverse strand, counting down.
GCGACCGCGTCACGTGACTATTCTTAAAGTCCCCCTTCTCGAAGTCGGAGCCGACCTCGTGAATCCGAGAGACCGCTTCCGGAACTCGAAAGATAGGGGTGGAGATCGGATACATCGCGAGAAGGCGGGGAGGAACGTTTCGCCACTCGTGCGAGTTGTAGGCGCGCGGCCGATGACGAACAGAGTTTTCTACTTTAAAACCGCGGCGATGTAGCTGCCGAAGATCGAGCGGCTTACTTGGAGAGGCTTTTACTGGTCGCAATTCCAGGGAGACCCTTTGTTCCAACCCCCACCGCGCGAGAAGAAGATATTTGCGGATGGTACCTGCGATGCGAATCTGATTGTCTTTTTTTTTTTGTTCGACCGAATGACAGTAATTACGATGATCTCGGTATCTCTCGCATGGCTTAACGATAGATACGCCGATACATCGTGCCTTAAATCGATAAATTTACAAGATAGAAGATTACCATTCGGTATTTTAATCGTAATGGGAATAAAGTTTTCTCATCTGTGCCTGCTAAAGTTTGCTCGTAGCTCGTTCAGGAATGAGACTGGCGGAAACGAGCTTTCAAACGACATTGAAAAGAAATGTGAAGAAAATAAAAGAGATGATCGTATCTCTCGAGCCGTCGAGGAGCACACAGAGATGCGAGACTGATGCAATGAATTTGCAAATCAGCCATTAATGCGCCATGCCACGTACCGCCTCGTAAATGTAAATGGTATCTAATTTATGGAAACTGTTCCCACAAGAGCGAAGAGCTGCTGGAGAGGAGATAGGGAGAGGCTAGACAAGAGGCAATAAAATATATTTCGTCATAACGGCGCGAGCGCAATGTTCTATTAGTGTCCCCGATGGCACGAGTTGTTCGTCCGTGCAGAAACGCATTTCATGACGTTCCGCGAGGCCCGAGGCTGCGGGGAAACTGAACAGCAGGCATAAGCTCCTCGGAACTAGCCGCTCATTCACGCAACGGGGATACTGGTAATAATTGAACGAGGATATCTGCGATGCTTGCCTGCATTCAATCGAGTAATCGTCCCTGAATTTTCGCATCTCGCCGTGGCGCAATGTGTAATGGATAACATCCTTCTTCTCTTGTTGTAGCCTGTTACAGCCCTTACGTATACCAATCACCTTGACTCCTACGTCTTGGTACTCCTACTCCTATCTGATAGTATTTAAGTATTCGGGAGTAGTTTAGATATTTCCATGCTTCTCCTTTCTTGCCACGCGAAAACATTGCACATACATTTCGAGCACCTAACGATGTTTCTAGCCATTCGTTTCGAATTACGAATCTCTCGGCCGCTTACTTATTTTTTATTTATCTCATCAATGTATCACGCGCCCATGAATTCTTATTACGGAACAAGGCGAATCTATGCAGGCGCCGTCACGCTGCCACAGGAGACAGGTCTTTGTCTTTTCATGCATAATGCAGCGCCGAAACAAACCAAGCGCGTCGAACGGGCGAGGAAAAAGCGAGGAGGGAGAGGGCGGGGGAGGGATAAATCTCTGCAGAGTCGTTAGTAGCGGGCGAATCGGTATCGCGGATAAACCGCTTAAATCTCCTGGTCTTCGTGCTTGCTTTCTTCCGGTGGTCTTCCCCCCTCGTCTGCACCCCTTCTTGCCGCGCGGCTTAGCTGCTATCGCGCGACGCGGCTCGCGCGATCAAATTAAAACGCTTCCCTGAATGGGCTCGTTAACGACGTCGCGGCGCGCAGCTTCTCGGCGGGACTCATTAAATTCATGCCGCGGCGAAAGTTTCATCCGGAAACGGCGAATCGCGTCCTCCGCGCAGCGGCGTTTAGCCCTCGTCGTTTAGCCTCGCGTCGCAAACACAACGGGAGAGGGAATAGGGGATGAAACGCGCACAGTGTCGCCATGTGCGATGCGCGATGCGCGTCCTGCAAGAAGTCCCCCCCCCCCCTGGCGCTAGCGATATAATTCACCGGCTTAATTCATTCGCTCGTGGATCTCTCCGCGTTATCCATAGAGAAATCGTAAATCACGCTGATCGCGTGACAGGGTGGGAGGCTCCTTAGAAAATCCTCCTCCCCCCCCTCTCCCCTCCGCGGGAAACGCGAGAAATTGACTTAAAAATCCTTCCAACGTTTGTTCGATCCGGCCGAACGCGACGATGACGCGTGCACGTGATAAGGGTGACGATAGAATTAATTTAGACATTAGAATTAATTGAGCAAAATGTCAACGCTTCTGCGCTTTTCCGTTATCATCTCAGACAATTCCCGCGATTCCACTAACTGAAACCTCTCGGTTTTTTTTTTACGAAAGTTCTAATTAAAAAGTTGGATAACTAAAAAAAGTTTCAATCGTAAAATTAAATGCTTCGGTTGTACAAACGGAAATCTTTATTTGTAGAGATAGACGGGTTTCACTTGTACAAATAAAAAGGTTCATCTGCGTGAGGAGAGATTTCACCCGTACAAGCGAAAGGCAGACAGATTTTGTCGAACATGAAGCACAAGATCCGAGTATAGTATCACGTGATTCCGTGAAAAAAAAAGTAGGGAACGGTGTCCTTTGTTCTCACGGTCGCCAGAAGACATTTATCTGTCAAGAGTTATCCAACGTCCGGTCAGAGCACCACTTTTCCACTCCGCACGTAATCGTAGGAGTGAATGAGTTTGTAAACAAGTTTGCCCCGAGAGATTTTTCTCTTCACCCGCTCGTGTTTCTTCCTTTTCTTTCTGTTTTTCTTGCCTAGAAATACCGTAGGTGCACAAAAATTACATGGAAGAGAGCTGCCCATTTAAGCGGAAGGAGGGAGATGTACCCTCATAGATGGAAAGAGCGAGATAGCTGTTGGCGCGTTTTGTAACGAAAAAGAAAAGCAAAGCGATATAGCGAAATTTCATGAAGATGCGATGCAACATCTGCAGACCATCTATTACGCAAGGAATATTCATATGTTATCGCTAGTAAATATTGTAAATAATAATCTCCTTGATAGCCATAAGTAATTTGTAAAAACTTGAATTCTGCATTGATTAACGTTAGGATCGATACAGGCGTTTTCATTATTCTCAAAAATTCAACGCCGCCCTCGGTACTTTTTGCAGGCAAGTTTTCCAAAATGGGTTATGCTCTATCCTGTTTTTCGTATCCCCATAATGAGAATACAATCAGATAGTCGAAGTAGACAGCTCTCGCCGTCCATCATTTCTTTCCCACTCGACTTTTATTAATAGACGAGAAAGCGCGCTTGCGAACGTCGCAGACGGGCCTGAACGCATCGTTCAAAGATCTCTGAAGCGAGCATTGTACGCCAGAAATGGCGCGGGAAGTATCCGGGTACGCACCAGGAAGTTGTCTGGACAGCAGACACATTATTATTTACACGCCGATGATATTTCTGCGCAAATCTACGCTCTGCGTACACCGGACTGCTGTGCAAAACGAATTAATTCCCGTGAGTAAAACTTGCTCATTCTATAGACTGGCTTGCATGCGGACTCACATGCGCGAGCGTTTATCGCACGATCCGTTCCACGATCCTCCCTCAAATATCTCCTTCCTTCAGCCTTCATCCTTCAGCCGCCGTAATTGGCGTCGCGATAATCAACCGCGAATCCTCACGGACTCGCGACGGGATGCGAGCTCCCGCGAGCGCCTGGCGCAAAGGACGAGGCCCGACGACGTGGAAGTGAATCGTAGGAGGGCAGAGGAGGACGGAGGGGGGCGGGGGAGGGAGGGCGGCGACGTGTGAAACTCATTAATCACTCGGTAATTAAATCATGCTCGAGCCGCCGTCAACGGCACACGCTTAATTGCCAGCCCTACTAGCCCGGGTATCTCCCAATCTCCCTCTCGCTCCAGCACCCTCGGTCTCCCCTCCCTCCCTCAGCCGCCTGTTCCGTGTGACGTGGACGTGTGTGTGTGTGTGTGTGTGTGTGTGTGTGTGTGTGTGAGAGGATCGCGAAACTTTCCCTCGCCGATCGGCAACCGTCGTGGATGAGGATTCTCCTGCGACTCCTGCAGCAACCGACGTTACGGTAATCGGCGTTCCATCGTTATTTCCACGTGGGAGCGCCGCACGCCGCTGACCCCATTGATCCGGTATTAGGACAAGTCGTGGAAAGGAAGGCGTAATGCATTTGCGGATGTATAAATGAATGGAAATGCGTATAAGTGAATAAAATCATATCTCGACGAGGGATAAAGCGAGATGAAACGAGCTTACGAGAGAGGTTCTCTTTTTAATTTTTATGCCTGATGCTGCATTAAGGAGGAGATTATGCTAATTAATTGGAGGAGCCTTCGCAGAGACATGTAATTTGAATAAATTTCGGGCACAAGAACGTGCGCATTTTTAACAGGAAATTTAGCGGTTAATGGAACAATTATCTTATATACAATAAGATATTGTGTACATTACTCCGCCAACATCCGCGCTTGTGTTTTCAGTTAATTGGCAGTCGAAGTGACCTTGAGAAATGTTTGGGAAATTCCTCGAAGTCTTCAATAAATTACGACCGAACATCTGGCGAATGTTAAGAAGAGTTTGCGGATAAACGTAATCGCCGGGAACTGATCGGTCTTGTAATCAATCAAATTCCGATTCGATTAAACCGGAAGCTAAAGAGTCGACCGTGTACTTACTTGGTCTTGCATAACTTGAGAAGTCTTTTCTCTCTTCTTGACGCGACGATAGTGTCTTCAGCTACTATTATCTACTTCGATTCTATTATCACACGAGAGAGCATCTCTTTTGTTTCGCCTTAATCGCTCGGCAGAATTTATCCAAAATTTCGGAAGGGAAAAAGTAACTTTTGCAATTACACACGAACACCTGATCTTCTTACGCCTGTTTGTTACGCTTTGTTTATCGTTATTGAGCCCGCTGCTAATAACTCATTAGACTAATTCATTAGACGAGCAGAATTGATTTCGGATGTTTCCGTGAAAGCAATTTAGAAGAGATGCGTCCGTTAACTTTCCGCGAATTAGGAGTCCCGCTGTCCTTACTGTTCTTCGCTTATATATCTTTTAAAGAGGTACCTTCGATATCTATTTCCCGACGGGTGATAATATTGGCATAATCGATTTTTCAGGCTTCCATGATAGTCTTATTAGATTGCGCTAAGTAAGTCGATTTGCTTTAAGAGAGAATGGAGATGGAGGATTCACCGCGAATAGTGCTCGAGCGAGGCAGGAATCATTTCAGCGTGATACTGAGAAAATCCTATCCTGCGAATTGCTTTACAAATGATTACAATAGTAACAATAATAATAATATCCAACATTATTTCGAGAGATTGGAAAAGTATATTATTGAGGATCAGTGTTACATCATTTGCTTTTAATTAATACACAATTGATACTCCTATTCGCGTTTATCTTTTCTCTCTCTGCTTCTCTTTATCTTTGATTTTGAAGGAGGCATTCTCTAGACTTGTCAAGTTTCATTATCATAATTCGCAATTATGTTTATATTGCACAGACGAAATTCCTATCGCACGTATTTTGTAAAAGTCATCACGTATTTCTTCGAAGATACACACATCTAGATTATCCACATGACATGGCCCGTAATAAGCCGTATCGCACTAGATTTCCGTCGTAAAGCGCGTAAAGCATAAAGAGTCACAAATCCTGTGGACCACTCTTCCGTCCGAAGAAGAGAAAAAAAAAGAAGAAGAAGAAAAAAGAAAAGAAATTTCCCCGACGACTTTCGAAAAACAATTTGCCGGCAACTAGTACGAGAAGTGTGTGTGTGTGTGTGTGTGTGTGTGTGTGTGAAAGTCGACGGGCGAAGAGGAAGAGGGAGGAGAAGAGGAACGAAGGAACTTGCATCATAAATCAAAGTACTCTTCTCGCTACGTTTCCTCCCTCTTTTCCCGCGTCGTTTCACGAACGTGGAATATCGCCGGGAATATTTTACGTGATTCGAATCGAGAGAAATTTAACGCCCCGCGAGCGACGTAATCTCGCCCCCCTCATCAGATACGAATTGAATTAGATAGAGAAGAGAGGAAATGCCTCGCGATTGAATCGGGCGGACATGCGCCGCAGTTCCGGTAATATTCCCGAAATGTTCGATGGCGTTAAGAGTGATAGATCGGCCAGCACGCAAAGTTACAGCGATCTCCATCGATGGAAGCCAGTGGAAGTTCAACGGGACGGATTTAGATCGCGGCCTTCGACTCGCCGGCCGACCTTCAAAGGCAGCAGCGTTCCGCGATACTACTCCTGGAATACGTGTTCGCCGATCGCGAAACGACGCGGAAATACCACGCGGCGCGGCCGCGCGCGCTTTCGATTTACGATTAATCGTAAAGATACGATTCCGACGCCATCGCGCGTTCCGCGCGCGTAAAACACGCGAAAAATCCCGTCGCGCATATCGATGACGAAACGCCCGCTCGGCGTGCTCGTAACGCGCTAAAACCAGCGTCGCTGGTATTTATTGCCGCAGCGCGTCCGCTGAAGCTGGTCGCGCGCGATTATCGGCCGGCGCGGCCTTCTCGGCCGAAACGTCACGGGACTTTAAAACTCGGAATCCAATTTCGCCGAGGAACTTTCGTCTCGATGAGTTATAAACGCTTTGGTGGACGCGAAGATACGAATCGTAGCAAGTTCTTCCGGAAACTGGAGCGACAGTTTTGAGGGCTCGGCTCGGAGGACTCGGAAGAGAGAACTCGAGACTCGGAAGACTCGGAGGATCAGACTCGAGGATTAAGGGACCATAAATTTCATCTCATCAGTAATCCAAATCCATCAGTAATCCTCAAGTCGCGACTCCGAGTACGACCGCTCGGAAGAAACACTCGCTTGCATTATATCCGATTTAAGTATTTCTACTTAAAAGCTTCCATTGAGCATTTATTTTTACTATTTTATTTATATTCCCCTATTTTATTCACATTCTCTTACAAGCCGTTGAGATCAGGCAGCAAAGGACAAAGTATATGATGCAACGGGTAAAATGTAAAGGGTAAACCGTGTGAGCGAAGGGATGTGCGCATAGCGAGGCACGATTTTCCTTTCGTTCCTGCCGTTCCTGTCATTCCTCACGTCTTCGTCTTTGTCTATAATTAGGCAGCAATCCTCTTGCCAAATATAGAGCGAGCGTATTCCTCTAAATAAAGATATTACACACGCTCGCGGCGCAACAATCGTTCCGACACGCGTCGCGAAACGCGCGTCGGATCTTTTTCCTTCTTCTTTTAATATGCGGCGGCGAGGGGGCGGGCGACACTTTCATCAGGAGATGTAGCGTTTCCGTGATGGATATCGTCACACGCAATGTCACGGCGGGCAAGACCGTCGTTGTCGCGACGTCACGGAGTTCTGCGGCAAAGTTTGCCTCCGCCACGGAGGGCAAGGTTGCCCCGGGGGTTGGTAATTAGCGGTTCACACTTGACCCAGTGCGGAAAAGTGCGACCCCCGTCCGCCAGCTGCGTTGTCCCACGCTCGTGCTGGCGCGTCGTGTTCCCAATAATAATGTCGCGAGTTGTTTACGCATCGGTCAAACCGATGCAATAAAAAATAGCGGTCGAACGAGAGGGGGGGGGGGGCCGGGGGKGSGGGRGGGAATAATTAACGTGGCCAATAAACGCACTCGCCAGCGTGCGAGGGTGCGCGACATGTGCGCGCAGCGCGTTCGGCGTTCCGTCTCTCTCCTGCTCGAGGCTCGAGGATTATCGAATTTAGCGTCGAAACCAAAACGCTCGGTTTTTCATTGGTTTTTCTAACGTTATCGGCAAACGGATCGCCACATAAATCGCCGTTAATGGCCGCTTATTCGCGCGCGGCGAATAAGCCACGGAAGCGGCACCGCTGCTGGACCAGCCTGGCGGTGATGGCGGTTGAACGCGATGTGACGCGCGACCGAATTGCCGCCGAACACGCGTTCGCTCGCTGGCGAGTGCGATATATCGATAGCGGCGAGGTTGACTAACATCGGGCGACGCGGGGAATCGGGATGCTGGGGTTCATCTGCCCCCACTCCGTGCACCGTGGCGAATTCGAACGAGTGCGCGGGAATTTAATAATCGAAAATCACGCGGCGCAGATCTGTAACGTTTCCAGCTCGATCGATCGCGTTTCAATTGCGCTTCGAGCGCGGATTGTGCGTCCGCGCAATTATGGGAAGAAGTGCGCGGTAACCTTCGTGACGCTGCGCGCCGCGCGATTCGACGACGCGCGCGACGCATCGACGCGTTTTCATTAAACATAAAAACATTCGTTTGTAAATATAATAACGCCCTCGGCGATTAATTCGCGATTGCGAGCGCGTAATTTCCAGTAAACAGACGGCGAAGCTCGCCAACAGCGTGGACCGAGATTTTCATCGTAATGTCCGCGAGCGAATGTTTATTTATATGCGTATCTTTGATAAGCCTCTATCGAACGCGGGGCGGTGCACGCGAACCGTGTAATGAACAAAGTTAATTTATCGAGGTGTGTCGACAGTGTAATTCGTTATAAATCACCGGTGACGCATGTAGCGTCACGGCAGCTGACAAATATTTACTGTATATTCATAAGGTTTAACGCAGTTGGTTTTGCCATATGCAGTCATGGGCAGGCGATGGGTTTCGAGGGGTGCGCGGGTAAAACGGGCGGAAAATACACAATCAATTACCGCGACACGATGCGGGGCGATGCCGGGCGGAAAATCTAGGCATTATCGCACGTATGCAGCGCGCGACGTACATATTTAATATCGCATTGTCTGTTTGCGCCGATGCACCACTGCAACCCCCGCCCAAACTATCGACCCCGTTCCGCAGTTATGTCCTGGATAAGCAACAGGACACGTACACGAATCGTGTGCCATGAATTTGCGGCTCCTGCATCACGCGCGCCCAATTGCAACTCAACTATCGGGCTCGCGTGCACGCTTCGATGGACCGGCTAAGGTCTGCAGCGCCGATTCTATCCAGTCATCGCTGCCGCCATCGTTGGTTAAGCAAGCTAATCCGGAGCTGGCCGGCGAAGAGTGGCATCCGAATTGATTTTTCGACTATGGCGTATTATTCCGGTTGACCCGGAACCTATTGAAGCCTCCGCGACCGCAAGTACCAAACGACTTGGTTTCCATGTAAAAGCTATCACGAGCGGAAGGGTATCAGCGCCCCAGCGAGCTGTGATGCGATATGAGCACCGCGCGTTTCCGGTAGATCTTATAATAGAGATGAAAAGAAAATAAGAAGAGGGAGGGAGGGAGGGAGGGAGAGAGGGAGGGAGGCAGACAGAGCAGCGAGGATGAATTCCATATTTGTCTTCCTCGAGCGCTCTCTATTATCGCTCTGTCGTCCTACGGGCGATCCACTGCTCCTGTTTTTATCTCACTCGCGCGGGCGTGGGCAATGCACACCCATCAATTTCTATTCTCATTCCCATTCCCATTCCCATTGCCGTTAGATCCGTTACGTAGTCAGAATCCTGGTAATCTCCCGGCGAGAGGGATCCTCGCGGCTTCAAGCGGCACGATGCCGAACAGATCCTTCCTCGTTCGCCACGGATTCCCCCCGATCTCCCTCCCTCCCACCCTCCCTCCCCCTCTCCCTCTCTCCCTCTCTTTTTGTCTTGCCTCCCCAGACCATTCTAGTGTACATTCCATCCCGCACTTTCCCCTCCGGCAGCGGGTGCATTAGCCGGGCGGATTGCCGGCGCGTCTCATCAATTTCAGTCATCCCCCCCTCCCCTCCCCTCCAGCCCCCCGCCCCCGCATCGACTTATCAGTGGCGACTTTGGTCACCGCGAGCGGAGCGAGTGGGCGGTAAAATATTAAATGCGACAGGGAGTTTCAGAATTTTAGCGACGCGGTTGATTAATGACCGCGTTCCATAATTAATCCGTCCGCGTCTAGCCGTGGGCCGAGTCACCCCCGCGTGACGGGGAGTTTTCTGCGAGATTTGTGTAAGAAACGCGATCAAAATTCGATTCCTCTTCCTTCCGCGCGTTCCAATAAAATTTCTAATTCCCTGCGACCGTACGATGCGTGCCCCGCTCGACTCTAGCAGTTAACGGACAGACGCGCCATTGTGCCAGTGTTCTGATTGTGAACTTCAAACAACAACAACAGCGAAATTGTTTAATACGGCTGCCGGCAAACGACGAGGCTTCGCTTGTATTCTCAGTATTCCCAGCTTTAATGAATGTTTGCGGAGTGTTCACGACAAGAGATGAAAAACGTGATAGCATGATAATAACATCGCGCATCGCTGCACTGTTTAATTATTGGCATTTATAATGATACGTTAATGCGTATTCTCAGTATTCTCGGTCCTCTTTCGTGAAATGGCATGTGAAAATTCGCTCATGCATTATTGCTGAGTCGGCGCGCTAGATGTGTACGCGTAACAAAACTAATTCTTACGTTATTACATTTAGCAGTTTCGTAATCTGTTATTAATAATAATGTTATTATTACTCACGCGTAATTTCCACGAGAAGGAGAGGAGCTACTAACATTGCGTGAATATCGAAACTTGGCGACGAAGGCACGGTCGGTGCACGTACGATCGCACATTATTATTAATATTATTCAACGCGAAGACACGGAAAAATCGATAATCCTCGAGCGGGAAACTTCGCTCCCGATCTTCCGGATTCCTTGGGAATCCGGGTGAAAGAAAAGAAAAAAAAGAAGAAGAAAAAGGAAAAGGAAAACGCCCATCGTGCGAGCTTTCGATCCGGTTTAATGAATCGCGACGGAGTCCAAGTGGTTACAGCAAATAATTAATTTGCCCGGGAAAATTTTATGCAAACTCCAGCAGTTTGAATCGCAAACTGAGCTAAAAATTCCGTCAAAGCGGGTCGAAGTCGTGGCAAAATAAAAATTTCACTCAAGACTTTTCGAGGACGGTGGAATTCTTATTTTAAACGGAAACGCTGCGACTCATTCTACATCCAGTCGGCGAGCGACGATTAAATCAACGCGTGATGCGAATTTCTTTTGTTCTCGCGTACGACAATTGTCAAGGAACAAATTGCGCGTACATTGCGCAAAGTTATACCTCGTTGCACGTCGTCGTGCTCCGTTCAGTCACTTTCGCGATACCATTTCGCCCGCGATACCTCAATAAAATCTTCAGTCGAATAAAATCGAACAACTATATTCCTGGAATATTTCCTGGATTCGCAGGCGAAGGAAAAATTTCACGAGTTCCCTTTTATTTGCCAAAACGAACTTGTCGCCATTTCCTACGACTTATTCTCCGAGTATCTACGACACTTTCGACTTCGGTCGGTGACAGGGACGGGTCATGTGACGTAAAAAGTCGACGAACGTCCCGGTAAAAAAGAAGGAGACTGCACTGATCATCTATAATGTACACAGAAAACGTGCCGTCCGAGTAGATGTGAAAGATAGATGGATTCCATCCGGGTGCGTAGTATTTGCTTACTATTCATTTTTCTTACGTGTCACGAACGTCGCAATTGATCAATGCTGGACCACGAAATTCTCCCGAATCAGAGAAACGCTTGCCAAGTGGCGACAAGTGGCGATCAAGCGAGCAAGACTGATCCTCATCACAAGCAACGGAATATTGAATAACGAGGTCACGGTATCGCGCTAAATATTAATTTGTGTTTATTAATTAAAATTTAATGAATACTTTTAATTAATATCAGACGCGAATTTCCAGCGAAATAAAATGAATAAACACGAATGCAGCTCCCGCGAAAATCGCGAGCGAGAGTTTGGATGGAAGACACGGCGGCGGGAACGGAAGAGATCTTTCGACACAAAGAAAGCCGTTGGAGCCGCGAAGGATGGAGCGCGAGGACAGCCCGACGAAGACTCCAGCTTTGAATCTTAAGCTCGCCACTAATCCTCGCAGCTTTGTCCTCGCGAGCGGAAACTCGAATGTCTTCGGTCGGATTGTGGTTTCCACTGGATTTCTCTCTGTGTGCATAAGCGCGCGTGCGTGTTTTTGCGCGTGTACGTATACATCTAAATCTCAAAATCATTGTCCCAGATCGGCGCAGATATCGAGTGCCACGGAGGACCGTATTCGATAGTTATCGAGTTTTCGCAAGGAGAAATCTTCATCGAGGAATCGCACGCGGCTCATCGCGCGTGCGTAAGGAAAGCGCCGCGTGGATCCGTGCGATTTCGCGTAAGCTCACCGGTAATTAAATTTCTCAAGTTTCGCCACAAGCAAGCCTCGGTTCCAACTTGCAATTAGAGACTCCTCGAGGGTAATTACGCTAAAACTTGTTCGAAACGTCGCCCGGTGTGCCCGACCCGATCATCTCGCGGATCAAATGTCGCGATATCGTGTTTCTCCGCGGGAGATAAGATACATTTAGGAAAGTAAGAAAGTAAAACCGTGTCCAAGCGACGACAATTACGTGTTACGTGTTAATACATTGGCGAATGTATCGACAGCTGGATTTGGATTTCCAAAATTCGCTTCTTTTCGAACGAAGAATACACCAATTTTCGGAAGGATGTACTAGAAATATACTAATTTTTGGCATCACGGATGCGTTACATATCAAAGATGTGTAATGGATTATACGGACTGTAAATAATGTGCAACTCTTGAAGCATGAATTTACATATGTCTGGATCGCATTGCCAAATTTTCATTTGTCGAAATAGATTTCGTTAATAGTCTTCGTTCGTTATCGCTGCAATCGATTGTGAAAGAGGAACCAGCAGAATGACGTGCGCGATTCGTAGTTGTTCCCGATATTGATGGTTCTCGAAACAACATTGTTAATTAATCTTGTTAAGCTCGACGATGCTATTTCTGTGAAGCGACGATCCGCATTATCCGCAAAGTTGTTTCCCAACTTGTTGATTTAATTCGCTAATCCGCGACGGTTCAATTAACTAATTTACCGACGCGCGGAGTTGGATTTTCATCCGAACGAATTAGGCGAACAGTTCCGGGGAGTCCCCTAATCGAATCAGCATACATTCATATATCGCGAATAATCGCCATATCGCGATTTCATCGACGGTGAGAGTCGTTTATTAAGATGTAACGCGATTGATCGTATCCTCGATCATGACGATGTCGATCTCATCTTTCGAAGATATCCTTCGATAAGTGACATAATAGCACAGCTTTCAAAATAGAAAACCAAATAACTGATAAACCCGGAAAACAGCTGAGACGCGAGCTCGCCTCAATTAATAATCAGCGATTGATTATTGATTGTACGTTCAATCTGGCCATTTTACATGCGCGTGTATTTCTTCTTTCCGTTATTTCTACATAAAATGTCTCATCTAATTTCTCATCGTTGTGCAGAGAGCACGCATTATTGCAAACTGTTGACATTAAATTCCAAAATACGAATCCACGATTGTGCACGGCAATCCGCTTTGCCCTCTCTATCCAGCGTGTTTGTGTAGAAATTCGATTAATCTCACCATTACTGAAGCTGGCGAGCTGTCAAATCCAAGAAGTTGAGTAAATTTCTCATTCAAGTGCATCATGGAAGTTTCTTCAAGTTGTATACTTGTATCTTTAGTATCGTTACTCAGCTGGCACGGGCGATATTCTGGAAGCAATCGACGGCGCTTTTTGTTACTCGAGGGAGGGCTGGAGTAGCAAGAAGCAACGTTCGATTCGCGACCTTGGCCGCGTTTTAACGAGATACATTCTTCATGTTTCGCTCGAAAAAGAGATAGAGCTCATCTAGATATCGATTCGTGATACAGTTTGCCTGTACGCTGAGATCACGAAGACGCATCCGGCATCGAAACTTCCTCGGCTGGCGATGTCGTTTGTCAGCTGCATTTCTAACGCAGACCTTGGAATGGCCTTGCGAGATAAACGAGACGAACAGCAACGCAAGACGCCCGAGAAAAGCCGGAGATTTTTTATATTGCAAGATTGAAGAGGGAGAGAGAGAGAGAGAGAGAGAGAGAAATAGAGGGTGGCACGAAACAAGGTACGAAGCATCTGCATTTTGTTTTGCTGCAGTCTCGAGACATCCGTGGAGGGACAATCGGTCAGCGAAATTGCGCAGGAAACGAAGAAAAGCTGTGTCAAAGCTTTACAGCTTTGATTAAAGGTTCAAACGCGTGAAAATGTCCCGACAGATACATCAGGTGATCAGAAACACGAAGCCAGATATACGATACTACATTCGGATCAAATACAATGTATCACACGACATGGCGAGCAAAACGTACGAATACGCTTGTAGGTAATCTCACACGCCGGTTAACGTATCCGGAATACGGAAAATCGGGAACATCGTGAAATTGAACCGAATACCGATTAATCGTAAGTCCCAACTTATGCGCATCCTCGGAATATGAAGATGCGGCGTTGTTATTGGAGAATATAACTTATCAGGATGCACTTAGCGGAGCAAGTAGAGTAGGAAATTTCGAGATGCATAAATTCCCTTTTGGAGAACGGTTATTTTCAGCTAACCCGAATACGTATTATCCGAGAGGAATGAGCCTATAATCCGGTTTTACGTAAATCGCATGCGTCATATTTTAAAAACGCAATTTAAAACATTAGAATGGAGCTGTCCGTAATACGTCGTTGTAAGTTATATTATTATAATAGATTTCTCTCATTTTCGCTCATATTTTTGCTAAAATTATTGATCTTCGCAAGAATCCTACTAGAGTCCGCATGCAATATCGGAAAGTAACTAAACGGACAGAACGAAGCAAGCCGATGTTTATGCATCAGAGTCCGTTTGTTATTATTTCCGAGGCAGAAGTCGTTAATTTCTTCGTTTGTCCTGTAATGTAGCCAAAGAGGAACACGTGTTAGGAACGTAATTGTCATTGGCTCCCTTCGCTGCTTCCCTGAAGAGTGAGTAAGAATGCCCTGGGGAATGCAAAAAGGAAGAGAGGGCGACTCTGGCTAGCTTCCAGAAGGCGTAGACTCGAGAGATTCGCCAATGGAATCGCGACTTGGAAGAGTGGTCAGAGTTATGGAGCTGGATGCAGGTGTTTTAGATCCCACGAGACATTCCGGAGCCTGGTTATCCGTACAATCTCCATCCGTCTTTCTTCCTCTCCCTCCACGTGATCGATGCGATATCATAGAATACCGACCGATACAATCCGCTTTTATTAAATCACCGATATCTCCTTCGTGTATCCTTGACGCAAGAGTGCATCGCGATGTGTATGCGAGAGCAGAAGAAACCGAAAGAGGCAAACCTCCCGAATACCTCCCACTGAGGGATTCACCTTGATCGATATGGATTCACATAAAATCAATCGCTGAGGAACGGTCGAACCTTGATCGCCCGAGTCGGTCATAACGTGAATAATTTCCAAATGAATTTTGCATGACAAAACAGAAGGATCGTAAAAGAGGATCGCATTCGATATATCGTGATTCATTGATTCGGTTGCTGTTTAAGAATAACGCAAATAGCGCGTTATTCTTTGAAATTCAGGGAAATTGTAAGTAACGATCGATTCAATTTAGAGCAATCAGCAAATATTCTCGCAGAAGGAAAGGACGTAGAAAAAAAATGCAACTGCACATATCATCTTTTAAGTTCGGACGTTTGAGTTATCAGTCAATCGCGCAGGCAATCAATCGCGCAAGAAAATGACAAAAAATTATTTCATACATGATGAAAACTATACATAGAAGTATAGAGCTACTAGAACTATAAAACCATAGAGCTTACTAGCCACAGGTGAAGGATAAGCGCGCGCGTGTTATTAACGGCGACAGGATGAGTGCCGTAGAAATTGGTCTCACGAGTCCTCGCTTCGTCCGACAGGATTATTCATCATGATCTGGCGCTCTGATATATCCAGAAACCACGATCGAGTGGTCATGCGATGACCGCGATGAACTGCATGACCTGATGCCGCGTAGCTTCAAAGCCGAGGGGAGCTTAAAATATAAACAATTCGCGAAACAAACTTTTTTCATAAAATATTCGCGATACGCGTATAGCTGGCTATACGAGGATTATACGGGAGGCGACGCAAAGAGGATACTGAAAACAGGATTCGTGCGATAAGAGCAACGTTCCGAGTGAAAATGTTCAACGAAGCATCGCTGATGACGTTTAATTATTATTCACAGGATTTTCCGAAGAGCTTTTCTTCATGCTGAAGTTCGAAGATCGGAATAACACGGATTGGTTTAAGTCGAAATTAACTTGAGATCTCGAGAGAAAGAGAACATACGTTATTTCCAGGGATCTTCTCTCCCTTCTCCCTCTCTGAAGCGTGTACCTTAATCTTGACTCTTGCACAAAGGTCACAAAGGTCAAGACAGTCGTAACAGTCCACAATGCGGTCATTGACTTCCTAGCGAGCGCTTATCGAGAATAATCGCGACCGCATACGGCTCGACTTGCCCGGGTCAAATTTCTTGAACCCTTACCTGCGCGCGACACGTGCACGCACGCGTGCACGTACATCTGTACAGAACTTATTATCGAGCGGAGCGCGAACGCGGGCCGCATAACGCGCGCGGACGCATACATTCGCCTCTGGATTCCATAATGACATGCCGCGTGGTAAACTGGGACATCTAATTATACTCGAGGGCCCGCCACTCGTACGGCCAGCGTTGAACCGTCCCTGAAATGATCCTAGTCTCTCTTGGAAGCGCACCGACGCCGCGAAATGTACCCCCGTCACCACGTCGAGGATCACTGCCAAGCGATGTGTGCGCGCTTTCGCGTGAAGCGCGAGCGGAAGCTCGCACTCGGCGCGAGAGATTAACCCCCGGGACGTAATATCGGCCCGACCGTTACCCAACGTCCAGAAATAGGTCCCTTGCTTTTAATGAATATGCCCGTAATTTCCCCGCTGACAAATATTGTTTCAATATGTCGCTCGGCGGAGCGGATAGCCGAGAGACGAGAGCGATAATCGGAAGATCCGAGTTCGATTCCCAACATCGCAACAACACGAAACCCTCCCCTTCCTTCTCCATGCGATCGAACATGCTCAGTCTCTCCCTTCTAACATACAAATCGTATTGGATCAAAAAAGAAATTAGGTCCTCCTGGCTGGGGATTAGGGGTCGGGTTCACTAGCATCCGATCAAAGCGAGCGGTCATAGCTCATAGACATCGAGGATGAAGAAAATGGCATCTCTCAGCATCATCGAAAGTAACGGGAACTTACGATGACTGCAAGAAGAAATCCGTATTTCCCGGGACAATCATGCGTTGACAAAACTTTACCATGGCAGGAAAATCCAAAAGGATGACCTCCAATTCCGGGCGGCTGTTAAAAATCACCAGAAGCTCATTGGAAAGATCGGAAAAAGAGGACCGACAACATTCATGGCTCGGCAATGTTAGGAGGAACTGGCTCTGCAACATCCCAGACGCTGCCACTTAATTCAGACGTGTAGAGGAGGGCACGATTCGCATTGCGCGATGAACGCGTAAACGCCTTACACGCTACATTAAGCGTATGGCAAGAAAATGTCGTTTTGTTCGTTCTCCTTAACGAGCAAATGAACGAAATTAATGACAAGCGTTCCTTTATCCTTTGCGAATGATCATGCAAATACGAGCGTACTTCTGTGTTTGCAAATGAGGCATCTACAATTCCGCAAATGTTTGCGCGTATAAATTTCGTTGGGAGGATGGAAGCGCACCCGCCGAAAATGAAACAACGAACGCGAGGGAAATGCGATGTCTCGGTGAAACAACAACGCGAGATCATTCGTCGACAGAAAGAGACGGGGGGAGAGAGAGAGAGAGAGAGAGAGAGAGAGAGAGAGAGAGAGAGAGAGAGAATGAAAGATTTAACGGATTCAGTTTCTTCAGACGAAATCAGACGAAACGACTTGTTAACGCTGAAATGAGATCTACGCGCTCCATGTACGGGGATTATTCTGTTTTCCAGGATTTTCCGCACGTCACGCATAATGTGTGCATAATGTGTGCAACGCATTGGCGTATGGTGTAACAATGGCGCAACACTGATTCAATGATCGCGCAGACCAGGGCGAAATTCATTTCAAACGACGCGCTCGTTACTTTTCGCCGGCCGTAATCTGTCCTGCATACGCAATCGCGTTCCATTCTATTCAAAACTATGCGGGCGATAAATTATCGCGAAATGAGCAACAATATCGCCAGGTCAGAGCCATAATTTTGCACACTTGGTGATGATACTCGAACATCGACTTTCATAGGCGGGCGATAAAGTTAAAGATTAATTGCCGCAATATTAATACCGGCATGGCAAGATGATGAAACCGTTACATTCTGTTGCTAATGGCATTATGCGTGGTATTCGACAGGTATTCTAGATTCTAATGAAATTTCTCCGATGAAATTGGCACTGAGAGATAATCTTTATCATAGGATTATCAACATGCCGATAGTAATTAAAAGTCATAAGCGGTGAAAGGGGGAAAATTAGATTTCATGAATTAAGTTGGTAGAAATCGGTAAAGATTCTCTCGCTTAATCTCGCAAAGTCTCACAAAGCTACATATCGATAATGGGAATGTACAAGAAGCTATATGATATCGCCTTCGATGTTCCGGGGAGAACTTAATTCCCAATTCGTTTGTTCATCGTTCATGCTTGAATAGTTCATGCAATGGCGGCTTAACTTCCAATTTGTCGACAGGTGTTCGAATAAATTCTCGATAATTCCGAACGATCCTGTTCCCGAAATAGCGGCTTAGGCAACGATTCCCCAAGAGAGATCTTAACTTACATTAGTCGGCTTGTAGTTTGCGCAAATGGTGCCTATTCGTTCCGCGATTCGACCGTTATACGCTTCCCGCCCCCTTCAGCCGCCCGTTGAAGATATCCGTAAAAGAAAAAATTCCTATACTGTTCGCTCGAAAGACCTTTCCTCTTCCTCAGTCTTTCCCGAAACTGTCTCAATTAACGATAATCGTGGGACAATGAAATCTGCGCGAGTATAAAACAACGTATTTCTTTCATTATCGCTACCGTACGTTCAAATGAAACAGGATAAAAAGCAGCATAAATTACGTGCACATTATTTAAAGTTCCTCTAAGATGGCAATTTTATCGTGTCTTACGTCGCGTATTTACGTTTAAAAGCTATTGCGGCTTGCTCGACTACTCTCGCCGATAATTGATCGGCTATGACCGCGCGCAACCAGCCTGTCTATAGAATTTTGCAGCATGCCATGCTCGAAAATGTAAGGGATAAAATATTAAATAAATAGAAGACGATATTGCGATGTAGACGCTCGTGTATGTCGTGAACTGCAAAAGGCCAACAGCGCGTCACACTTTCGGCAAGAGAAGGTCGTCCCATATCACGTGTAAATATTAATAAGTGCTTAAGGGCGTGCATTAAATAGTAGATGACACTCTTGCGATCCTCATTGAGTTATATTACACGCGCGAGTCCCACGGCAACTTGTATCGTCGTGAGAGTCGCGGTGGAGGCAATACCTCGTATACTACGGAGATAACTCGTAACTGTTATAGTGTCGTTAGGACTTTAAGAGGTAACGAAGAAATAGACATGGACGATAATAGCGTCAGTAATGTCGGCCATAACGATTATTTCCTCTCTGCTAGAATTCTGATTGAGGCAGCTAGGAAATCGCACGTGAATCATGTTGACTTGTGCAAATTAAGAAATTTGCTGCGTATTTCGACAATACTGATTTATCTACTATCTCATGCTGCTTGGCCGTTAGAAGGAAACGCACAGCTTCGAATATTTTTGGCAATGATGCTCTTTGAACAAGAATTTATCGCACTGCGATAGAATAAAATACAGTTCGCTCGACTTATGCATGAAAATTGAAAATGAACGTGGACAGGAAGATACGATAAAGACTAACGCCCAACTTCGCTGAATGATTTGCGTTAATTTGGCCTGGCAAAAATGGCTTGAAACACCAGAATTTCCTCTTCATTTCTGCATTAACTTGTCCGCGTGGGAGTCGTTCAAAGAAATTCCGACATTAATTAAAAGGGATTCCTGGGGTCCTAAAAGTGAATTAGCCAGCTGGACTTTGCAAACTGACCATTCCATGGAGATCAAGTATCCATGATGGTCGCATTAGCGAAGAATCGCGTCTTGGATCATTTCGGATCCGAGATAATTACGTCAGGAAGAAGGGCGGTAGTCCCTCTTGAGCTTGAGCAGCGAAAGGACTCTTCAAGGCCTGCTCAAGAACGAATCTGAGTGGAACGGGATATCGCCGGCATTATTGTCGGAAAAAGCCAATGATAGTCGGAACGCGAGGAATGCCGTATATTAAGCCAGAAAGTTCTGACATGACGGACCACTTTCGGCCGCGAGCGGCCGCCGATTCACGTTCGCGTAAATGGACGGATCGCCCTGCCACTATGTTTCCCAGTCGCGGGTTTGGGGCAACCGCAGCTCTCCCTCGCGCATCGCGATCATTACGAATGAATTTACGTTCCGCAGGAACGTAAAACAGCAACGGAAACGCGCGTGTCCGTTTTTGTAAAATAAAACATGGCCCTAGCCCGCGCTGTCGTCCCTCACTGGACCAGAATGCTGTCGCTTTCGCCGGATTCCTCTTCAGTCCATCGAGCCCCTTCCACTCATGAAACGTCGAACGCTGTGAACTTTGTGAAAATCCAAAAAAAAAAGGAAGAAGAAGAAGAAGAAGAAGAGAAAACTCTCGTTTCGAATCCATTAGCCCTTCTATTTCATTGTAACCGTATCGATCCGCGGTACAAAGCGCAGTTAATCTACGTCCTATTCCTGGTTGTCGACGAAGTTTGCCATTTATCGCAGGCCGGCTTAAATTCAAATGACTTTCTGGGTCACCTTGGGAAACAGCAGGGCGCTTCGGAAGTGATGCGAGGGTCCGCGAGGCTCCTTTTTCTTTTTGTAATTTCATTCTGCACATTCTGTGTTAATTCGGTGATGTACATCGAGTCTGGCTGGCCCAACTTTGTCTTCATATCTCTCATCGCGGCCCTCGCTCGTTTTATTGCACGACGAATTTAAGAGAAGAAGCTCCAAGTGAGCTTTAGAGATAGCTTATTGCGGTGGCCGACGTGAAGGGGATCGAGCTCGCGACAAGGCAAAAAAAAGGAGCGGAAAATACGAAAAGAGGAATGCCATGCTTGCTACTGTCTGCTAATGTTTTATATCCGTTATATCCGTGAGCTTTCATCGCCGCAAGGAGACACAGCGGGTGTTTTTTAGGCGCCTTTCGGTAACATACATCTTCCTACTTAATCGATGTCTCGAATAAGAAAATTTTTCTCTCCAACAGCTGCCGCAATATTCGGATGCCGCAATATAGTTCGATGCGTTATAAAATACCTCGGATCAATAAATACGCATCAAAGCGGATTGGTTTTTGAAAGACGATAAGCGTTAACTCGATTGTTCGTGCGACAAAGATATAGCGCATCCCTGGATGAATTATTACACAATCACTCACAATGTTCCGATGTTTCTGCGTTCGCGTTAAATTGACATCAACATTAACATTTTATGTTACAGCGACAATTTCTCAAATATTTTTATAGCTGTGAGCAAAAATTTTAATAAAACTTTATAGAGCAACATGTGAGGCAATATTTTCGATAATAAAATATCGGAGCAGGTATCGATGAGAAATTCGTTTAAAATAAAATTAAAACGCACGGCGAGGGGATGAGCAAAGGGGAGAGGGAAAAAGAGAAGAAGAGAAGCATTCATACAGCGGCTAATTTACAATCGTCAGCGCAGCTAACGTAATTAACGTAATTAACCTATTAAGCAGCTTCAAACGTAGAAAATGCTGCGTGACAAGTCCCGCCATCATGGGCCATTCAATTATTTCCATATTTAAATTATCATTCGCGACTGATCCCCCTCGCAAATTGGCTAAACATTCGGGAAAACGTTATTAATTTTTATATTATTAATTTCATTTCTCACACGCACGTCGTATAATTAATAAACGTACTGTAATTAATATATGCTTATATATGCATGATAAACGACGAAACCATCCGCGGGATGGCCGTCGTTTCATTTGCTCCGTTTCATTACTATGTATTCCCATTTTCGATATGCAAAACCCTTTAGGTCAGCGAGATTGCTGGTCTAACGTATACGGATTTGTTTATATCGCTTTGAGATTCTAATTAAATAGCGTGGTCGACCGCGAGACGACGATCGGCCATTTTGTCAAGCTATCGCGTCCACGTCGCCGTTTCAAGCAGAATTGTTGCGTCGACTCGATGATGTCTTCGTTGCAATCCCGGAAGGATCAGCCAAGACGACGCGTATCGATGCGCGGCAGAGAATCTGTCCCGCAACAGTTAATTAGTCTGAATTAATCAGTAATGCGAGCGAACGTTCTAGCGAAACCGCAGGGCACGCGCCAGGAGACGCGCATAACTCAATTCGACGGCCGGTAATTAAAGCCACGGCGGGAGGGCCGGCCACGATATCAGCCGCGGGCGTTTACGCTAGCTGATAATGACTCCCGCGCAGGACTCGCGCCGATAACGATCGATCGTTGAATTTCCATTTCGGATATTTTCCCGGTAATCCGGATTCCCGCGGCCGCTGTTTCGCGTTCGGGACACCTTCGCGAAATCGCCCGCCCGTTCCGTTGCGTTGCCGTTATCGTTCTAACCGCATCATGAATCGCGCTCGCCGACGTCGAACCCATTAGATTATCTTTCTCTCGCACCATCAGGATGAAGCGGATTCCACTTTGGCTGATTCCGTTGACCTTATCAAAATCGCAAAGATATAATAAAGCCGAAATAAATGAGACGATGACGTCATTGAGATAAGAGCGAAAACAACCATCGCCAAACAGAAATGAGGACTTAAAGTGTAATCACTGACTACTCTCTGCGGGATAGAATTGGCAACGAAGACGTCCGCAACATCTGCGGAATTCAAGATGTCATAAGATGGGCCAGAGTCAGGAAAGGAACATGGAAAGATCGTGTAAACAGGATGGATGATAACCGGTTGGCAAAAATTGCTAAAACCAAACATCCTCAAGCCTTCTGGACGA